>CBVK0101543768.1:0-21105 GCA_900067695.1 Picea abies | reverse complement strand
TGTCAAGAAATAAGTGTCCTCAACTTCAATATTTAATGGTTGTTCATCAAGGTTGAATCTCTCACCATATGGATCCCAGTAATCCATGAGAAACTGTAGCAATATCACTTATGCCCTCATACCTTTGAGAGCCCAAAAATTATATAGACCAGATATTTTCAAGGCCATTTGGGCCCCTGGATCTTTCTCCACTGCAACATCTACCTCCTCTTGTTCTCTTTCTCTCTACTTTATCACTATCCTGGAAGAGACAAACCCTTTTTTGAGTTAGAAACCACTAAAAAACATTATTTATGAACATATATATGATATGTAGTGTACACAATCACATATATGGTTGTTTATATGCTGGTTGTTGTTTAAAAAACCACATATAAGCATGTGTATATGTGTCTCGATGAATTGTTTCTTGTGTACACCTAAAGTTTCAAATTGCATCCTAAATAACTTAAAAAATGGAACCTAATTACAAAATCTAGTCAATGAAAAGAAAGAGGAGAGGAAGATGAGTTACCTGGTCCAGATGGTCATCGATTCCATCGCTTGTAGATCCCACAATCGCTAGTTGAATTTAAGAGGTAATTTGGTCCAAAATCTACTATATGGTTGTTTATATGCTGGTTGTTGTTTAAACAACCACATATAAGCATGTGTATATGTGACTCGATGAATTGTTTCTTGTGTACACCTAAAGTTTCAAATTGCGTCCTAAATAACTTAAAAAATGGAACCTAATTACAAAATCTAGTCAATGAAAAGAAAGAGGAGAGGAAGATGAGTTACCTAGTCCAGACAGTCATCAATTCCATCGCTCATAGATCCCACAATCGCTAGTTGAAGTTCATAGGTAATTTGGTCCAAAATCCACTATTTGGGCAAAAATTACAAATGGTATAGTAATTTTTTTTTTTACTATTTATAGAAAAACTTTACCCACGTTGCATAGTTTTGGACAATATCTTGGCCTAATGGACTAATACAACATTGGATTGAGTCGGTTTTTGTAGTTTTATCTAGGGTTTCTTGCGGTTTTCAGCACCATGTTGCCCATTCATAACTTTGGACAATTATTTTCGTTACCCAACATATAGGATAGTTATCCATCCATCATGAACACTTGCATCATCCTATTATTGTCACTAATATGCCTTAGGTACGAACCCATTTTATAGATAACCTTCTATTTACAACTATAAGTGCCATTATCGAATGGTAGAGACTTACCAAACATGCCTACCCTAGTTTGATACTCTGCTTCATTCGATGCCCATGCAGAGATTTGTTTCGTAGGACTGGGATTCCTTGATGTAGGAGCATCGCTGCACTTCAGCATGTGCCAGCTGATTAACATGCATGGTGTGAATTCAAGAAATGGAAATGCATCGCCCTCTCATTTTCCCTCAAAGAATCGAAAGTGTGATCTAGGAATTTAATGAGGACAAGTTGGAAGAGCCAAGTTGTGAATTCTCACAAGATGGAGATAAGGTTTCCATTAAGTGGTTGACAACAGGAGGGATCTGCATCCAATTTTGAGCATATTTAAATCATTGTGATTTTCCCATTAGATAGGCATTTTGAATGGTGATTTGAGACCACTATTTTGGCTTGCGAGGGAAGCTCGATGAGCCCCTCTTCTATAAATCGTTGTATTGTATGCATGATAGAGGTTGTTGAAGTTTGATGAAAAATCATTGTAAGACAAGTAGAAGGAGGTTAGATAAGAGAGAGTTAGGTAGAGGCAATAAATGCAGATAGTTGAGACTCAATTGTAGCTCGAACTCCACTATTGTAATTTGACATTCTACCATTAATAGAAAAATGACACTTTTTCCTATTTTCAATTTCTGTGTAATGGGTGTTGTGTTATGAATGTCATTTGTATGCATTTGAGTTGTACATGAATGTTAGAAATTGTCAGCAGGGATACAAATACAGTTTTATATCAATGAGTGTGTTGAATTATATCTAGTTCTCTAGGATAAGTGCAAGGAATGTGCGACAGAGAGAGGAAACTTTGTGAGATGACGTGAGGAGTGCATGTCGGAACTCAGTGGAGTCAAAAGAGAAGTTTCCAGGAGGCGTACCAGATTAATTCATAGACTCAGGGAGAAATTTCAAGGTGGTTAAGTACCTTGGAAAGAAAGACTATGTGGGAGGAAGCATAGTTCAGGGTTATGGAAGACTCTGAAACACTCTGCTATGAGGGCATCGAGTTGGCGTGAAACTGCATGCTACCAACACACTTGGATGTGTTGGAACCCTTAGGAGAAGCCCATAATTACTGAACATTCTGAGGAAGGAAGGCTTTGCAAGAGTGCATCGACAAAGGAAAGGAGATGCCTTAACCCTTCTATAAAGATAAGGGAGAAGCCATCGAAGAATGAAGCTAAGTGCAATGAGTGTTCCCAAGATACTTTAATTCCATCTTACAATCTCAGGAGGAAGAGCAAGAAGCTGCCAGGAGGGCACAAGGAAGTTCAGAAAGGAAAGATGAACTTTGAAGGTTTTCAAGATGAGCAAAGTCGCAGAAGATTATGTGTATAACTTTGCAAGGAGTGCATAAGGACATAGAGAACAACCTAAGTATCGAATAGAAAGAGTTTGCACTAAGTGTGAAAAAAGGGGTCGAGGAATTTCCAAAGTCCCGAAGGCCAAAAAATTGTCCATCTTCGGAGGAGATAGGTGGTACAAGATTGAGAGGTTCAGGGATAGGAACTTCGGGAGGTTTTCCAGGAGAAAATAGAGATATTCATGAGGCTGAGAGGTGTGAACTGATTCTAGACTGTTGGATCCTGAGGGAAGGTGGAAGAGATCCATGCATTTCAGAATAATTCAAGGAAAGAATACTTGAGGCATTGGGAAAATAAAGGACTCGCAAATTCCAAACTCATGAGTTGATCACAACCATTGATCGGGAGAGGAACATGGATTGGTCCTGAATAATTCGTTGATGCGGAAATCGAAAAAAGTGAGAAATATTCTCGTGAAAGTTTCAAAGTAAGGAAGAACGAAGGGATATGGACCACGATAGAGGTCTGTGGTCACATCAAGGAGGGATTCTAGCATAAAGATCTAGTGTTGTTGGTGTTAAATATATAAATCATCAAGGAGAGGGTCCACGGGTACCATATAACCTATGATAGAAGAAGGAAGGACCTGTGATAGAGGTTTTTGGTTCCAAGATAAATCTAAGGAGTCTCTCCAACTCAGATATTGAACAATCCTAGATTGGGAGGTCAAGCAACCCTTTGGGGGAGAAGGGGGTTTGTGCCAGAAGTGGTATCGGATCTTTGTTTCTCTCAAGAAGGGAGAAGGAGATACAAGAGATACTCTCATACCAAAAGTGGTATCAGATCTAATGTAGAACTAATTTCTGTAAGCAATAAGGACATAGTGCAATGATCTTTTGAAGTTGTTGCAAGGTGTGCGACAGATGTTAAATAACTAGGTGGGTTGTAGGTGAAGTGAGATGGCCATTGGAAGTCATGAGCACGGTGAGGGGAGAGTCTACCCATAGAAAATCATAGTGGATATAGACAAGGAGATCAGTGAAATATGATCCCAGATGGAGAATATAGCATTCAAGATGCAACAGGAGGCAAGGGTACGTTGGAGGTATAAATGGCCCTTGAAGAGGACAACTAAATTCAATGTTCAGAAGATGTTGGACATAAGACATCAACAAATGTTAAGGAGGTGGTTGAGGCATGTTGGAAACATCAGTGATGAGGGAAGGAGATATGGAAGAGGTTTTGTAGGTTTCCAGGTGGGAAAGGAGAAGGAATTAGTTGATCTCATGGATTGCCAGGTTGGCAGAGGAAACATCCCAATTTTCTAAGTTTACAAGGGAGGATAGATTATCTCAATTGATATTTTGCATTAGCAGGGGGAGTTGGCAGATGAGGAAGAGGTAGAAGAAATACCTCACTCAAAGAGAGATTCACACATAATTGTGAGTCATGTGAATGAAGATGATGAGAATTTAAAAACTTTCACCGTCAAGAAAAAGGATTAGGGGACCATTCTGATCATTGGAGGAGTCGAGATATTCCTTCCAAGAAACCGAGGAGAGGCTATCATAAATGTTGTAGATGCAACAAAAGGACAACAAGATGAGACTGTCGTGAAGGAGGAGGAACAAATATTGAAGTCTGTCCAAATAGAGGAACACCCAGTTGAGTTACTCACTTAATGGGAGTTGGAGTTAAAGGAACTGGAGGATTGGTTGGATAATCCATAACCATAAGGTGGCTTCCATAAGATATCTATGCCCGAGGAAACACACCATCATGAGTTGCAGCTGGAGGAATCTCAAAAGGAACCAGCCGAAGGACTGACATGAATCGATCTATCAGAATTAGTAGTTGAGCAGAAGCCCAATGATTAGGAGACTGCAGAAGTGGAGGTTGTAGAAGAGTGGCAAGTTCAAGACAAAAGATATGAAGAAGATAACATGGGAGATCAGTGTGATTTACCTAGAGGCGAGGAAGAAGTGCAGTGAGCTAGTCTGCAATAGAAGAATGAGTCGATGGAGTAGATAGACAAGGTGGTTGAGGAGATACAAAAGTTTATGTTAGGGTCAGTAGAAGAAGCAGTTAGCATGAGGAATATGGAAAAAAAGGAACCTGCACACGTAGCAGGGATGATTCAGGAGTAGAAGAAATAAAGCAGAGGAGACGAAAGACAACTCTAGGAGAGAGTTTTGGATCAAGGAGGACTTCAACCATGATGGAAATCTCATGAGAAGAGCTCATGAATTTTGTAGCCGTGGAGTATGATGCAAGAGCATTGCTCCACCTCAACACAATCCATCTATTTAACACGCATGGTGCACATTGAAGAAAGGGAGAGGCATCTCCCTCTCATTTTTCCTCGAAGAATCAAAAGCGTGATCCAAGAATTTAATGAGGACAAGATGGAAGAGCCAAGTTGTGAATTCACAAAAGCTAGAGATAAGGTCGCCATTAAGTGGTTGACGACATAATGGATCTGCATCTGATTTGGACCAGATTTCCATCATTGTGATTTGCCCATTAGATAGTCATTTTGAATGTTGATTTGACACCACTAGTTTAGCTTGCGAGGGAACCTCGATGATCCCCTCTTGTATAAATTGTTGTATTGTATGCTTGATAGAGGCTGTTGAAGTTTGATGAAAAATAATTGTAAGCCAAGTAGAAGGAGGTTAGATAATAAAGAGTTATCTAGAGGAGAGAAATGCAAAGAGTTGAGACTCAGTTGTAGCTCAGAATCCACTATTGTAATTTGACATTCCACCATTAATAGAAAATAATGGTTTTTTATGTTATCAATTTCTGTGTAATGGTTATTATGTTATGAATGTCATTTGTATGAATTTGAGTTGTAAATGAATTTTAGAAATCATCTGCAAGGATAGAGATGTAGTTTTCTATCGGTGAGTGTGTTGAATTAGATCTGGTTCTCTAGGTTAAGTGCAAGGATTGCACAACAAAGAGAGGAAACTTTGTGAGCCAATGTAAGGAGTGTGTGTCTGAAATCGGTGGAGTCGGAAGAAAATTTTCCAGGAGGGCATACACTACTAAGTCACAGACTCACAGATAAATTTCAAGGTGGTTAAGTACCTTGGAAAGAAATATTGTGTGGGAGGAATCAAAGTTCAGGGTTACGAAAGACTTTGAAACACTCTTCCAAGAGGGCATCGATTCGGTGTGAAGACACATTCTACCAAGACACTTGGATGCATTGGAGCCCTTAGGAGAAGCCCATAATTACTGAACATTTTGAGGAAGGAAGGATTTGCAAGAGCGCATCGACAAAGGAAAGGATATGCCTTAACCCTTCCATAAATATAAGGGAGAATTCGTCGAAGACTGGAGCTGAGTGCAAGGAGTGCACCAAAGATACTATAATTCCATCTTACAAGCTCATGAGGAAGAGTAGGAATCTTCTAGGAGGGCATGAGGAAGTTCACAAAGGAAGAGTGAACTTTGAAGGTTTTCAAGCTGATCAAAGTCGCAAAAGAGTCTACGTAGAAATCTACATGGAGTGCAAAAGGAATTCAATAAAAACCCAAATCTTGAAAATAAATAGTTTGCACTAAGTTGGAAAAAAGGGGTCGAGGAATTTTTGAAGTATCGAAGACCGGAAAATCTTCCATCGTCGGAGGAGACAGGTGGTAGAAGATTGAGAGGTTTGAGGATAAGAACTTTGAAAGGTTTTCCAGAAGAGAACATAGATCTTCACAAGCCTGAGAGGTGCGAGTGATTCTAGACTGTTCGATCTAGAGGGAACACAGAAGAGATACATGCAGTTTGGGATATGTCAAGGAGAGAATACCTGAGGCACTAGGAAAAGAGAGGACTTTTGAAGTCTAAACTCATGATTTTATCATAGTCGTTGATCATGAGAGATCGTGGACTGTAGATTGGTATTGAATAATTCATCGATACAGGGATCGGGAAAAGGAAGTAAGGCACTCGTGAAAGTTCCAAAGTATGAAAGTGTGAAGGGATTTGGCCCACGGTCGAGGCCCGTGGTCACATCAAGGAGGGATTCTAGCATAGAGAGCTAGCGTTGTTGGCATCAAATATATAAAGATTCAAGGAGAGGGTCCACGGGTACCACATAACCTACACCAGAAGAAGGAAGGACCTGTGATAGAGGTTTTGGGTTCCAAGAAGAATATAAGGAGTCACTCCGACTCATATATTGAATGATCCTAGACGGGGTGGTCAAGCAGCCTTTTGGGGGAGAAGGGGGTCTTCACCAGTCCCTTATATCTAATACATGACTTTATGTTGAACGTCATTTCTTACTTATAAACATGCTGAGCTCTTTTCACACTCATTTTCAAAAAATGAAAATATTGTTGAGTGAACTTATCTCTTTCACACTTGTAAATTGGATTTGAAAGGACATGTATTTGGTGCAATTTTATCCCCTTTTCAAACCAAGTAGACTAAGATTATGAAAAGGGACATTTTTGGTGTTAAGTTGTATTTGCATATCATGCCCTTGCTTGCAGTATTGATCCTATTGTCATTTCTCTCTTTTGTGTTATAAGTCATTCACCTTAGCAGTTTGCATCCTCAACCAAACAGAGTCTCATTTATATCCTTTGCAGCTTGACACCCTATACCCAGGAGGAAACATTCCCCTGAGTGTCCATCTCTTTCATGCACCTCCTTTCATTGAGCATTGGTATGTTCCATTGTTGGAATTGGTTTTCTTACTTGTGACACTCATTTCCTCCTCTGTATCATATAATTCATTTGACTATGAAAAAACAAAAAGAGACATGCAAGAAGGGAATATTATCTTATATTGGTAGCAGTCATGCAACCTTTGAATAGAGAAAAACAAAATTGAGTCCACTTGTACTAAAAATTTTGGGTTTAGCATGAACTTAGGAACTTGAGCTCGTTAGAGAGATTTTACTCCTGTTGTCACAAGAGTTGGTTCTCAGCTGTGATAGAGCCAAGCCTTAGCACATTTTAAATGAAATAAAGTTTGTCACTCAGACTTGACTTAGGTTGCATGGAAGTAAATTTTAAGATAACCTTGAACCACTTTTGATTGGATATTGCCCCTTCCAACCTGAGAGGGAACTCTCAAAAATATGTCACAACAAGATATTCAATAGGCTTAATAGTGGGCAGATCTGTGGGTAACAAAAAGTTTTGGGTTTTTAGGGTTGATGGGTTGGACCGAAAAGTAGTCCATTGGGCATGGAGTCAAATGATCAAGTATGTAATAAGAGTGTTTCGGCAGTGTAAATCCATGGAGAAGAGGCGAGATAGAAGCTGATTACAGAGGGAAGGATTTATAAAAAGTATGGCAGCAGAATAAAGAGAAAACATATCAAAATGCAAGGAGCACTTAGCAATGAGTGAATTCCAAGCATAAATCAGTGGAAAGAGATAGTTGGGACAGAGCATCTAGCAAGGATGAATTTTTCACCTTCATATCTCTGCAAGAAAAAACCTATAACCTGTCCAACAATAGAGCATCTAACAAATAGATGAATTCCATTACAAACACAGTTACAAATCTGGAAGAAAATGGAAATAAAACCAAATGAAATGATGTGAAAATGAAGCAATAATACATTCTCCCCAAACAAAATCACATGAATCTCTGATATAGATAAAAAAATGCTCTACACTCTTTTATTAAACATGATAAAAAGTGTTATAGCCCAGGGGTACTACCCCTCTCTCCTCTTTTACAAATATTCCTCATATATGTATTGAGTTCGAAATCCTCTCTAATATTAAAGATAAGAACAGTTACAACCAATTCTTGAAACTTTCTACCATAGAAAATGGGACAAACTAACGAAAATTAGGGCTGCAGTTATGAATCTGTATATCTCGAATAGAAAAATATGTGTATAAAATGAAAGAGGCTTTTGTGCATCTGTTTATTCTGAGAAAAAACCTCTCTCAATTCCCTGAGATCCATTTTCATTTTCCTCATATCTGCATTTTACAAACATGTATCAAAACATGAAAATATGAGATCCGAAAATTAGGGCTTAGAGATGGATTCAATTCTCTAAATCTGTGACACCTATAGGAAAATTGAGAGATGATTTTGATATTCAATTTGTTAGGCACAAACACCTCCAATTGTTTCTCAAAATGATCCTCGAGTCACTTAGAATCATCATTTGAAAATGATGACTCAGTACAGTAAAAAACACCACATTTCTGAAAACGAACCTCTTCTTGCAGGGAAATTTTAACTGCCTTCGCAAGATCCAAATGAAATTATGAAGAAACCACTGGAAATATTAGGATATTTAGATGTCTATCGACCATTTGAATGCAGAAAATGGCCTCCTCAAGGCTGAGAAAAATGTTTTTTTTTTTTTCCAAAGGTCGTTTTTTGCATATGACTGGAGTCCCGATTTCGGGTTTTTGGGTTTTCGGGTTTTGGGATTTTGGGTATTATGTCTTCAAGAGTTATGATAGGCAAGGAATCAAAAATCGTGAAATCTTGATGGGATTAATTAGGTGATAATCATTTGTCTTAATCTCTTAATTAATCATGATTAGAAATTAATCTTTAACCTTTCATGGATTTAAGTGTCGGGACTTCGATAACACTTGACGTGAGAAATCCTGAATCGCGAAATTTCAATGGGATTGATTAAAAGTTAAAACACTCTTAGATTTTTGATTAAGCATGATAAAAACACAGGATTTTGGGGTTTCAAAAATTGCAGACTTGAAACTTAAAGCACGAAGGCAACTCGAGTTGCAAAATCCCGATGAGACTTGTCAACATTAATATTTGTTATTCTTTAATTTACCTGGTTTATCCTTTAATACTTTAGTGAATTCCTAGATCGGTGATGTAGTTATTAGGATATCTATGTCGGCCAAATCCCTGATGTCAAAAAACCCAAACAGATGAGATTTTTCTCCATGTGGCTTAATGCTTGGTGTATGTGGTTGTTCCACTACCAATGCTTCCATTCATTCTCCTAAGTGACCTAAAGCCAAAATTTCAATATTTGTTACAACAAAGGCTCCATCTAGGGATGGTGCTTTCCTGCAAAGCACCAAGAATAGTAGACCACATGCCTTCATCCATTGGGTGAATTGAAATCATCCTTATCAAACTCTGAACTGTGTCGCTTTACTTGCACCTTTTCAAAACAAAAAACCTCTTATGAATTCATTGGGCTATGGAGTCGTAATGCTTTAAACAAAACCTTCCTGGATTCCAAAATAAACCAAAAACATACTGAAAACCACTGTTGTACTCTAGTGCTCAAAGTCAAGCTTATTTAAATACATTACCTACTCTAAATGATATCATTGCCTTTTTCAAGTATAGGAAAAATTCCAAATCAACCAAGCGAGTATCTGACTAACAAACTTAATTATAATTCCATATTTGAGCAAAAGGATGATAGGAGTAGCTTCAAATTTCAAAACATGCCCTAGGAGAAGGTACTTATAGTTTTGAAATTCAAACTTGAAGAAGTTGGAAATAAAAAATTCAGTCCCCCATTTTGACTCCATATTAACTGCTACTGGATCATAGAAGGGGAGAGATATACCACTTTCGCAATTAATCCATACTTCCTCCTATTGGGGAAATTGTATGAAATGTTTTAGTGCACTTTGTCCACTGCTGATTTTTTCTTCCACTGGTGCAAACACGTTGCATTGAAACTTAGCGGTTTGTCACTCAATGGTTGCTAAACAGGGATGAGAGATCAATTGTTTCAATAACATATCCTTATGTCCTTCACTTGTTGTCCAAAGATCTTCTTGGTAGCTGTCATACATAGGCTGATCTATTTCATGATGTTGTTGATTGCTTTCCTATTGAACCAAAGTTTCTTGTTGCTCATCATCTTCAGAAACACTTTCACCACATTTATCAAACAAAGGATGATTGTTGTAAATTTCCATGTGTGATGAAAAATAAATCTTCTCTTCTTGTTCTTCTGGATATTCATCATAAACAGGTTCATCAAATAAATCAGGAGTGTCATCAGTCAGAAAAATGCTAGGAATATCAATCGTGAAGCTATCTATCTCAGATCCACACTCCTCCAAATCATAGTCTAAATTATCTTGAAACAACAAACATTCTTCAAGGTTATTAAACATGACAACCATATCTTCTTCATGAAACAAAACAGTGTCTACAAGATGATCCTCTAGCCAGAAATCAACATCATAAATTGGTTTACTAACTTCCTTTAAATTTCCATGGTTGTCATGATTTAAACTTAGATTTTCATTTTCAATAATAGAAGAAGTTTCACTCATATGTTCAGGACTATATTAATGCTTCAGAGCTATGTAAGCAGGGGTTGCAACATGACTGTTCAGGAGAATATCTATCTCTTCTTCTGTTAAAGGAGGAGGTGGTCTATGCAATTTCTAGATCAAGCAACTATTGTTTTCTTTCTCTTCTGCATGTTGACCATGATGCCTAATATCTTCTACTTGAATGTGATCACAAGAGATATCATATCCTACTTTTTTATCAGCCGACTCTTCTTCATACTGATTATCTTCATTGACTTGAGAAATTTCTGATATTCCTTCCTCCTCTTCAAGAAGATGTGTTTGATTTGTTTGTCTTATAAATTCTATATTACAATAATCTTCACAAGTATTTCAGCTGAATATATTCTTTTACAATGTTGATGAAAAAGTATGTGAAAATCTTTCAATGAAGGAATACTGGAATGAGGTAAATATTTATGCCAGATTCTAACATCTCTTTCCAATGAAAACATAAATAGTTTCATGAGGACATCTTCATGATGTATATTTAATCCATCCATGAGCTTGTGGAATTCAAGCAAGTGTTGGGTGGGATTGTCCTCCACATATTCTCCAAATTTAGGAAGGACATGTTCCCAAACTTTAATGTCTGGAATAGTGTTTGGAAAACCATAAACATTTGCAAATTCTAGAGAAGAAGACCTTGCAATAATCTGAGCGGAGAACGAATCCGACATTTTGAGACCAGTGGAGTTTCCAGTGAATCATGTAGAGTCTTCGGAACAAGGTTTCACCAGGTGAATGATCAAAGCCAATTGAATGCCTATCCCTTGTTCACCATCAATAAATAGATCTGAAATTTTTGTTGTATCCCAGGGAAGATAACTTCTTTCCTCCATCCCTAGCAATGGTGCCAGAAAATGTTGTTGCAAGAATTGGTTCTAGGCTGTAATAGATCCAAGCCTTGGCACATTTTAAATGAAATAAATTTTGTCACTTAGACTTGACTTGGGTTGCATGGAAGTAAATTCTGAGATAACCTTGAACCAATTTTGATTGGAGACTGGCCCTTCCAAACTGAGAGGGATCTCTCAAAAATATGTCACAACGAGATATTCAATAGGCTTAACAGTGGGCATATCTATGGGTAACTGAAAGTTTTGGATTTTTAGTTTTGATGGGTTGGACCGGAAAGTAGTCCATTGGGCATGGATTCAAACGATCAAGCAAGTAATAATATTGTTTTGGCAATGGAAATACATGGAGAAAAGGTGAGATAGACGTTGATTATAGAGGGAAGGATTTATAAAAAGTATGGCAGAAGAATAAAGAGAAAACATATCAAAATGCAAGGACCACTTAGCAATGAGTGAATTCTAAGCATAAATCAGTGGAAAGAGATAGTTGGGATAGAGAATCTAGCAATAATGAATTCTGAACCTTCATATCTTTGCAAGAAACAACCTATAACCTGTTTAGCAACAAAGAATCTAACAAATGGATGAATTTCATTACAAACAAATTTACAAATTAGGAAGCAAATAGAAATAAAACCAAGTGAAATGATGTGAAAACGAAGCAATAAGACATTTTCTGCAAACAAAATCACAAGAATCTATGATATAGATCGAAAATGCTCTTCACTCTTTTATTAAACATGATAACAAGTGCTACAACCCAGGGGTACTACCCCTCTCTCCTCTTTTAAAACTATTCCATATATATGTATTGATATCAAAATCCTCTCTAATCTAAAAGATAACAACAGTTAAAACCAATTCTTGAAACTTTCTACCATAGAAAATGGGTCAAACTGCTGAAAAATAGGGCTTTGGTTACGACTCTGTATCTCTTGAATAGATACATATGTGTATAAAATGAAAGAGAATTTTTTTCATATGTTTATTCTGATCAAAAAACTCTCTCAGTTCCCTGAGATCTAATTTCATTTGCCTCATATATGCATTTTACAAACATGTGTCAAAACAGGAAAATATGAGATCTGAAAATTAGGGCTCGGACATGTATTCGATTCTCCCAATATGTGACTCCTGTAGGAAAAATGAGAGAGGATTTTTATATTCTATGTATTATGCACAAAAATCTCCGACCGTTTCTCGAAAGGACCGTCCAATCACTCATAATCATCATTTGAAAATGATGACTCAACACGGTAAAAAACACCACATTTCTGAAAATGAACCTCATCTTGCGGGGGATGTTTGATTGCCTTCACAAGATCCAAATGAAATTATGAATAAACTATTAGAAATATTAGGATCTGTAGATTTCTATCGACTATTCGAACGTGGAAAATGGCCTTCCCAAGGTTGAGAAAAATGTTTTTTTTACTTTTTTTCCCAAGGTCATTTTTTGCATATGACTAGAGTCTCGATTTCGGGTTTTCGAGTTTTCGGGTTTCGAGGTTTTGGGTATCATTTATTCAAGAGTTGTGACATGAAAGTAATCCCAAATCATGAAATCATGATGGGATTAATTAGGTGATAATCATTTGTCTTAATCTCTCGATTAATCATGATTAGAAATTAATCTTTAACCTTTCACGGATTTAAGTGTCAGTAGTTCGATAACACTTGACGTGAGAAATCCTGAATCGTGAAATTGCGATGGGATTGATTAAAAGTTAAAAAACTCTTAGCTTTGTGATTAAGCACAATTAAAACACAGGCTTTTAGGGTTTCATAAATTTCAAACTTGAAACTTAAAGCACAAAGGCAGCCCGAGTCACGAAATCCCGATGAGACTTGTCAACATTAATCTTTCTTATTCTTTAATTAACCCATCTTATCCTTTAATACTTTAGTGAATTCAGGGATTGGGGCTATATTTATTAGGATTTTTGCGTCATCCAAATCCCCGATGGAAAAATACCCAGACTCGTGAGATTTTTCTCCATGTGGCTTAATGCTCGGTGTATGCGATCGTTCCATTGCCAATGCTTCCATTCATTCTCCTAAGTGACCGAAAGCCAAAATTTCAATATTTTTTACAACAACTCTTATGAATGGTTACTCTTCCAGTCCCTATGAAGAGTTTGATTGATGTCTCCTGCATCACAAAGTTTCATCATTGAGTCTATGTTGCCAGAGTCTTCCATATGTCTCATGCTCTTGTTCAAAGGATGTGTATCAACCTGTGTCACCCACTCATCAAAACTCTTGACTTTGCATGTCGACCATACCCTCAGTGTGTCTCATAATCACATGAAGTTGTAGTCCTATTGAGCACCCTAGTCCTACTTTCCTGATTGGTAGGTAACCTCGAACCCAACATTCAACATTTCATCATCAGTCGCTGACTAGGTGTTTTCTCTTTTGTTTGATGGAAAGACATCTATTCACACATTGGAATTTGTGCAGTGTCTTGGATGCCATTATCCCTATTGTTGGTTTCCTCTCCTTTGTCAATATTTTTCCTTATTGGTTTTTATTCAGAGGGTCTTTTTCATGTAACTCTTGCACTTGGAACACGAGAAAGACACACATGGTCGTTGGTTCATGAACATGTTCTTTGTCCGATTTCCTCCAAATTATCAATATCATGTTTCTACCTCGTGCTGAATGATGAGAGATGCCTTAATTCTCTCCTTTCAGTAGGTCTCCTTCCATCAACTTCAAATCATCTATTCTGGAGACGAGACCTAGAGTCTTATGATTACCTAGAGGTTTGCAGTCATTAGTGGCAAGTCCTCTTACCATCAACAGTTTCAAATACATCAATGTCTCCTAATCGATGAATTATTCAAGTGTTTGACCTTGAATCCTTTATTCACACTTGTAAGAATGTACTCAGTGCCTTCATACCTACTTTCATCATTAGTAGGTTGTCTCCAGTTTTTTAACAATATAACTTCATGATCGATAATCAAACAAAGTCTCATTGTACTCGAACTCAACTCCTTTATTCACACGATGTAGACTTGCACCCTTGGAAAATTGTGTAGAAGACTTGAAGACATCAGTTTATAGTCGCAACTTTCCTGATTTGTTTCCACCTTTCATTGGACCAATACCTATGTGACTTTAGTGATCATGGGAGATCATATTATACTCCATTGTATATAGATATCTTCATATTGATTTGGAGTCTGGATTTATTGGGCCTTGTTCGTGACTATGACCTTTTTCATGTAGCCACCTTTGTATTGCATATTCATGGCCATGGATAACTATTTTGTATATTTTCACATGGATCTGCAGTGTAATTCAAATTGGAAGCCATGTATGGAAACTCAATACACATTGTAATGAGCAACTAGTTCTTTCAGTTGGGTCCTCATAAATCCACTTTTGGGTCTTATGACATATTTCAACCATCGAAGATACTCCTCTGACCTGACACAGTAGTGGGCATCTGTTATAGATAGATTTGACTCACCCTATGAAAACCTGCACATAAGTCATTTTTCCATTTCCCTATGAAGACTTGAAGTCCCTTTTTGCAATTCCCATAGATAAAAACATTATTTTTCCACATACACATGCCCTATATATAGTACAACATGCGTATACGTAGGTTGCATCACTACGTATATGGATTTGTGATCAAAATTAAAAAAATGGTGTCAGGTTTCCATGTCACGTCATGAGATCTATGACCCTTGGCATTCCATATATTGGAAACGTTCCAACTCGACCCTTCAGTTCCACTTGAAGGCTACAAATGGGCCAAATCTAAGCTATGGAAAAGAGGAGAATAATTCAATGTTGAGAGAAAAGTTACTTTGGAGAAATTATGCACTTCATATGGAGTCTACATCCCTTTTTCCTTTTAAGTCTAAACACATTGTTCAACCCCCAAGATATTCCCTACTTGATTGAGAACCTCATTGTCTCTCTTATATGAGCTTGCCTTTGGTGGAGGATTGAAGTGGTGGAGGCCCAAATGGAAGGAACTTAGTTTGTCAGTTCTGAACCATGCCAACACAGAAGTTTGTAATTCATTCACTTATTCTAATTATATTTTAATAGAAATACTCTTTTCTCGTCCAATTAATATATTTCAAACATTTCAATTGTTATTCCATGGAAATATTTTTTATTAATTGTGATGGATTATGCTATTGAATGTGATAAAATTATATGTTATAATTGTATGCTTGTGTTTCTTGGTTTTTGAGGGCAAGTTGCAGGTGTATTGCTTTGAGTCAAGTGCCCAACGGTGGACTTCACCGAACGTCTGGACGAGGTAGGCCTTTTATCTTGTCTTGCTAGCATATTTGTTTATATAGCATACCTAAGATTATACTTTATTTCTACAATCATTTCCATCTGTTGTGGTTTAACCGTAGCCATAGAGATAGTTTCCTTGTAACAATGTATGCGGAAAATATTACAACAACATGTTTGGGATTTTCAACAACCCTAGATGCTAAGATGCCATCTTATTCTATGGTGTTATTTAAATATGGTGGCTATTGTGACTAATTAATTATATGTTAGGATATATTAACCAATTATTACTATTGAAATATGGCTAACATAGATCATTCTTAACTTTAAATTTATTCAAACATGATTACAAAATAAACATATACTCTTTTAGATGATGAAAAAATCTATGTTTATTTTTAGAAAATAGACTCTCTAATTCTATAATATGTATATGGTAGATACACATGAGTGGTTCTAATGGTTGAGAACATGTGTTTCCTCCTTGGAAGTCACATATTCAAACTCAAAGGGGGATAGGGTGTTGGAGCCGCCCTTGTTTTTCACCTCGCGCAATTTTCAATTTTTGATACTTGAGATCTAAACTTGTTTTTTCTTTTCCTTCCGAATCATGAGGCTCTGAAATCTTGTCGCCTGAATAGCAATGCTTTTTCACTCTCAAAAAAGATCCATTTTTCACAAGTATGTTTGCTTTTTTGTTTTATTTCGGGGTCTCGCAAGTCGGACACTTTAATTTTTGAATTCACGAGTCCCGAGTCATGAAACTGCGAACTCGGTTTTAATTTTCACCCAAGGCATTAACTAGGGTAAAACCTTTAACCCATGATTAGACGTTGTCGGGGTTTCACGCCTCGGCATGCGTCAAACCCAGGTTTTTGTTCTTATAACCCCGATAGCCGAGAACATGATAACCTTGTGATGACCCCGATCGAAGATTAAAGGTAAAAAACTAACCAAAGTTAAATCCAATACTCGGCACCTCGCCACTCGGTACCTTATTTCTTAGAGTTAAAGCTCCTAAAACCCCGACTCATGAGGTTGTGACAGGATTATAGCAAGATTAATTAGTAGCCTAATCTAAGATTTTCTTCAAATTAATTGGAGCCTTAATTATCGCCACATCGCGATATCGCGACTCGGAAGATCATTCTCCCAAAAATCTGTCTTTAAGGTTCTGAGTTGTGATATGTCAAATAAATTAATTACATGATTAAGGATGCACCAAATTTACAGTTACTGTTAATTAAGCTAAAATTGGCACTCGCAGTCTCGCGAGTTGAAAAGTCAAAATGTAAAAGGGAAATTCACGATGCGGCGAAAAGCGAGAAAACGATTTAAGTCCCTAAGATTTGATTTTTTAAATTAAGATGAGATACGTTTCGTGCATCAAGGTTTGCACACTTCATGAGGTAGCTACTTGCTCTCCATAACCTGGCTGACTGTCAAGCCGCTGAACATTGATGACATTAATGAAAGATTAGGGTAAATCCACGAATAAATAAGATCAGATTTATATAATAAATTCTGGTTTTATTTGCGATTTGACAGACTTATTTCAAAGGTACAGAATTTTCAAATATATACGAGAGTTTCGTTCTATTTTAAACATTTCTCCTAAGCGCACAGAGCTCACCTTTCTCCGAGGGAACTCATTTCTGCATGTATACACAGGTCTATTGTAGAAGAGCGAAAAAGAAAGCATCAGCCATGGCTCCAAGGAGAGCAGTGAAAGCGAATGTCGAGGTTGCAGTGCAGGGTCCAGAAAATGTCTCAAATACTTCACCTTGGACTGATAGCTCAGTACCCACCTGGTCGTTTATTTCAGATATTCTGCAATCCGAGTTGGTGAACTATACAGACTCCGATGACAATGACAATGATATTGTAAAGGACGACTTGAACACTAAATACAAAACAATTGTTCAGTCTGGTATGCACCTAGTTGCAACCAGACCACGGTTTCTCCCATACTACGACATGATCCGATGGGCATTGGATCACATAGACCTGCCCACTAGAACTATCATAAATGACCGATAGACCATGGTTGGTACTTTCAGACCAGAGCATATCCAATCTATGTATAAGCTTCCAACAACTTCTGAATATACATATGGCAATGAATTCCTGGAGGAATTCAAAAAGAAGGAGTGCGAAGAGTATGACAAAACCATGCATGTTTTGATAAAGGATTGGGTTTCGCGCTCCGCGACATTTAGAGAAAATGACAAGGGTGTGTATTCAATTTCTTCACTGGAGCCACAGTATATGTATGTGGTGATGATGACATGTCGAATTTTTGGAAGGGAGGATACCACGCATTTTTACATCCAGTGGGTACCTCTCATCTTTTGGGTGGCATAAGGTTCCTCATTCAATTGGGCGAAAATGCTCTCCGACAGTTTGTTCAACAGGGTCACAGAGTACCGGGAGAAAAAAGCAGTTGGGAGACCATCCTCATTCTTCATGTCTGCATATGTCATGGACACAATATTCTCCATGACACCTTTCCCTTTGATGAATTGGTCTTGGAGTCCAACCCAAGAGAAAACGGTTCATGAGTACCACGATAAACTATGGGAAAATAACCCAAACAAATTTATCTATGAGATTTTCAATTGGGTGATGGTGCCCTTGCACATCATCATTTTTGGTCTTTCGCCACCTCGCATCTCGGATAGCATTACTGTGAATCTGAGCAGTATCACGGACTAGTACATAGAAGAAGAATTCTCCTATTTTAGAGTGTTCAGAGCTACTATCCCTCCTCTGGCGCTACCACTGTTCATCCCCGACAAGCTGGCCTGTCGCAAGATTTTCTCGACAAACAGTGATTGGCGGAGTGAGTAAAGAGCTCAAATCATCATCGAAGAAGGTATGGCCATTTTTCCCTGTTCGGCTTAATTCCTATTCTTTATTAGATTTCGAACATGCTAAGGCTGAGGCTGCAACCTTAGAAGACTTGAGCCTAGTCTTTATTGAGTACAAAAGGCATGATCCTCAAAGAATTGTAAGCACCCATTTGGGAAATTGTGGATTAAAGAGGTTTGAACACGAGTGTTCACCCTCAGATGATGTTTTCTGAGGGGCAAGGTCCTATGCGGAAGTGCAATTTTGAATCAGATCTCTAGCACCCGAAGACAGGGCCTCTGTTTTAAAATTTCAGGAACATAGAAAAAAATGTCTCCCCGTGGTGCTAGGAGGTTTGGGACTTTCCAAGGATAAAGAAAAGGAGGCTGAAAGTTCTGAGAGGCAAACTTCTAATTCCAAAAAACATCAGGAAGGGGAGCAGGAGAAGAATCCCAAGCAGGAGAAGAACCCTGAGCAGGAGAAGAATCCCGAGAAGGAAAAGAATCCCGAAACAGAAGAAGGGACTACTGACCCACCAAAGGAACATGGTCCAGAGATGGAAGTGAAAAACACAGACCCACCTGAAACTCAGAATCCAGAGACAGGGACAGAGATGAAGACCTCCGATCCTCCGAAGGAGAAGGACTCACTCGACACACCAGTAAAGGCAGCGAAGCAGATCGGGGAACCGATCACCTCTGTCACACCCTTGCAGTCGGCACAGGGAGATGTTAGCAAGGGATGGATATTTGGTGAAGAAATGAGACCTATAAGGGCAGAGGAACTCCCTCCTAATGAATTCTTTTTTGACAAAAAGTGGAAAGTTGTAGTGAAGAAAGAATTTTATCAAGAGGGAGAGTCCACTGTTAAAAAATACAAAATCATGACAGATGGCAAGAGCAAGAAAAGTGACCAGCTTGCTATTGAAATCATTGGAACACTGGGTGCCTACGCTTCGGCAAATCAATTCTCGGTTGGGCAGATGAATCTCCAATTAAAAAGAAAGAATCACCTCATCAAGACCCTCGAGGCCAGTTTAGCTTTGACCACAAAAAGCGCTAAGAGTCAAGCGAGTGGAGAAATAGAGCTGGCCCGATTGGCAGATAAGAAAGAAATCGAAGTCCTCAAGACCAATATGAAACAAGCAAATTCAGTGATCCGAGATAGTCGGGTACAGTCGGGTCAGCAGAGGGGTATGATCACACAGCTACAGGCTCGGTTAGAGGTCGCAGAAAGAAAAGTGATCGACATCGAGATTGTTAAATACGAAGCAATCGATATTCGGAGCAGGATCTCTTCTGCTCAACAGAGTCTTCTAAACAAAGTGGGGGAGATTCAAGAAGATTGCTTGTTAATACATCATATTTCTAAGAATCTGATTGTCAAAGAAAGAAATGCAGAAGCTGCTCGGGTCGCCTTCCAAGAAACAGTGATAGCTACCAACAACAGATTTTCAGCAGGGCCACCTGGACTCACCATTGCTGAACAAACTAGGGGTAATATTTTTTTAAAGAATTGGGAACATGATATTACTTTAAGTAAGGAGCAGGCTCAGAAAGTGATAAATTCATTAAAAGAAGATTTCAATGCCATAAATGGCGAGCTGTTAGGGATGGAAAGTGGAGGTGACACAGAGATGCTAAGGCAGATGAATATAGAGTGGATTTCCCTCGACATGAAGGGGAAGAATGAGAGAAATTTGACGGAAATATCTATGATGGACAGGGTAGACATGGCTCAAATTGACCAACATTTGATTCAACCTAGTGCACAACTCGGTGCCCTTGACATTGTCGATGCACAAATAGGTGATAAACTTCCACATTTAGCCCGAGAGTGCTATTTTTTTTAGGCCATTTGTCAAGCTGAGCCTTCTCAGCTTGTATCCTAGTTTCTGGACAAATGTATCAAGTACACTGAATCCATGCGAAGACAAGCACCTGGCACTTCTTGAAAATAGAGTAGGAGAAATGGAGTGATTTCTCTCCTCCCAGCTGTCAAGCGGAACCATCACAGCTTGTATTCCATTTTATGGAAAAATGTATCATACGCATTGAATCTAAGAAAAGACAAGCATCTGGCACTTTTTTGAAAATAGATTAGGACAGGTGGAGTGATTTCTCCCTTCTAAAACCGAGAGGCAAAATTTGTATAAAAAGATCACAAAAAGAAGAGATCAAGGCTGGACTTTTTGGTATTGAATTGTAAGAGAGTTCTTGCATTCGAGAAGTTATTACAAACAAATCTGATGATTCCCGATTCCGTCCCGACTGTGCTACAAGTTTGTTTTTGTTATGTTTCTTGTTTCATTCTTCATAATTGGT
>CBVK0101543767.1:0-15367 GCA_900067695.1 Picea abies | reverse complement strand
TCTTCTTCTGTGTATTTGTGAGTTTTCTATTGACAGGAACCTTACATTATCTATAGATAAATGTTTTTCTCTCATCTCACGTCTTTTTACTAAAAATAATATAGTTACGGGAAAGGGCCTTCAGTTTGCATTTTTATTTTCTTCTTTATGCAAAAGTTTCTTTGTATTTTGACCGAATTGAACAGTGTTGAAATATCCCATTAAATCATTTCCATACTGTTACTGTTCCTCAATGACTATCCCTGCAGCAAATCAACCTAATACTCAACCCAGACTATCTAATCAAATACATATCTCCTTAAATATTTTTGACACCATCCTTAAAACTCCGAACACCTAGGAGGAATTGGAACGTTCACGGGCAACCATTGAACGAGATATTACTACTCAGGAACAGTGGGAAGCTAGACAGCGAGAATGTAAAAACCTTCATTAGTTTCCTACACCAAAGGTTAATGTATTCTTTGTATAAATATTTAACATACTTTCGGATGCCTTGACACTGTACTTTTAAGCCTTAAGTACAGACTCAGGAACAACATCTTTCTCGCGCCCTTGCTGGGGAGCGAAGTTACGAAATCTTTTCCCTGGGAAAACGACAAATTATTTCGTTGATAGTGTTACTCATTGATAGTGAACATAGAGTACACATAGTTTTAAGGCTTTTTAATCTTTCACTTGGCGACTCCACTGAAACACAAACTGGCATCTGGTAGAAGGCATACCAAACAAAACCTGGATGGCAAGCCGATTACGCCTGTTAATAATCCTGAAAATTTTTTAAGAGAGAGAGGCTCGTTTGAGGCAACCGCTTCAGTCAAAAAACCTGATAACCCACTTTTAATGACTAAATGCCCTTCAAAACCTCCTACTTCCTGTAGCCATCTGTCTGATATCCAAGATCCAGAAACAAACTACTCGGAATTTAGAAATGAGCCACATCAGACTTTTCCATCTATAAACAAGGGAAAGGGTCCTTTAGAAAGATCGTTGTCATTTGACATACCAACATTTCTTCAACAGGACTTCCTAGTTTCACCTGATTCAAAAGAGTGTGTTACACCCTCTTTTCCCACTCCCAAGTTGATGGCTGGCATCAGAGGAGGAGGTGGAGGACGACCGAATGTCCCTCCTCCCAGAGTGTTTGCAAAAGTAGCAGTGAGATACGCTCCCTTGGTTTTATCCATTCCCCTCCATGATTTACCTGACAACTACATCAAAAATATTCCTAAGTTCACTGGGGAAGGAGATCTAACCGCAGCCGAGCATATAAAATTTTTTGACCAGTTCGCAGATATCTTTGGTATCGAACATGAGGATGTCTATTCAAGATTACTTGTCCAGACCTTCGAAGGACATGTCCGAACTTGGTTTCAAAGTCTTCCTGTAGCTTCTCAGACATATGATGCCTTGGAATATGCTTTCCTCAGACAATGGGGAGAGTGAAAGGATCACTTATATTACCTTACTGAGTTTGGGTCCCTAAAGAAAAATAACTTAGAAACCATTATGGAATTTATTCTGAGATTTAACAAACTTTATAATAAAATTCCAGCCGCTGTTAAACCTTCCGAACCCTCATCCAAAGTGACTTTTGCGGGAGCCTTCGAACCTGATTTTGCATTGCTTTTGCAAGAAAGAAGAGGAGCCACCCTGAATAGAATGCAAGACGATGCTGTCGAAATAGAATCTAATATGATGGCTTCAGGTAAGTTAAAGGCTAAAGTAGAAACAGTCAACTGTGATAATAGACTCTATAGGGAACCAGCGGGTCCTTCCGGGTCAAATAGATACATTGACGACAGAGTGGATGATATGGCCCGAATAATTAAAGACCTGTCTAACAAGATCTCTAGGATGGAGTTGGATCAGGCTAAAGATGATTCTTCTAACAAAATGGATTTCAAGAGAAACCCAAATCCTCAAAATCAACAGAGGCAAATAAAGAATGAAGATCAAAAAATACAAGCTCCACTAAAAAACAAAAATTTTATAGGAGCAAGTGACCTCCAAGATTTCAGAGATTCGAAAGATGAAGTTGCATGTTTCAGTGATGAGTGTTCTCAGCCATTTCTGACTAGGGAAGACTATGAGAAATACTTAAATACTCCTCGACCATCTAATGAAGAAGAAGAAGAAGGTGATCATACTGACCTCTGCATATCTCAACCAGAAACATAAATGATAGTGGCTGATTTTCAACCCAGATACAATCTAATATCAAAAAATAAGCCCACCTCAACGGACCAACCTAAGAAAATCCTGCCAAGGGGTCCTCATTTTGAGGGATTCAAAGACAACATCGCTCCTTTCTATATCACCCTGAATATACATGACCAGCTACTGCATAACTGTATGTTAGACTCCGGGGCTTCACATAATGTTATGCCCAAAATTATAATGGAGAGGCTGGGGTTCCAGATCACTAGACCCTATGGAGACCTGTACTCCTTTGATTCAAGAAAGGTTAAATGTATGGGAATGATAAAAGATCTGGTAGTTACCCTAGCTCAGTTCCCGATCAAGAGTATCCTGATGGATGTGGTTATTGCAGATATTCCCCCCAAATATGGTATGTTGTTATCCAGATCACGGGTAGCCAAGTTGGGGGGTTCTCTACAACTAGACATCTCATATGCCACAATTCCAATTTTCAGTGGCCAGTTTACCCATTTGTACTGAGAAACAAGATTAGCATATACTGTCAGTGATCCTCAGAATCCAAATAACTTTCCCATTTACGTTGCAGACCAAGATCTGGGGAATTGAATATTGTCTTTTGATGATGGTTTAGATGGGTGTCCAGAAGAACTTGATATGGAGTAGGAAGAGCTTAGCCCTTTGACTGAAGAACTATACAGAAATGGTATCTGGAAAATGTACTTCGATGGTGCTTCATCTTCTGAAGGAGCTGGTGCTGGCATACTTTTGGTAGCACCTGAAGGGAAGTTTACCGTTCCTTTATCATATCGCTTGCAGTGGGACATATATTACACCAATAAAGTATGCGAGTATGAGGCATTAGTCTTAGGTTTAGAGGCTGCAAAGAAGTTAAACAAAAAAAACTTGGAGGTCTACGGTGACGTTGAATTGATAGTAAAACAAGTAAACCGACAATACCTAGCCAAACTTCTCAGATTGAGAACATACAGAAATTGTGCTTGGGATTTAATGGAGAATTTTTTCTCATCTATAAAAGTCCATTTTATTCCTCACATAGAGAATCTACATGCTGACACATTGGCTAAGGCAGCCTCGACCTTTTCCCCTCCCACGAATGTTAAACTGAAATATAATATTTAAATTAGATATAAACCCTCTATACCAGACAATGTCTGACACTGGCAGGTTTTTGAAGATGACGAACAAATTCAGAAATTTCTTATAGCAATAGGCGATTTCTCTAAAACCCATCCAGATCAAGAGAACCAAAATGACCCGATGTGGATTATACAAGAAGATGAAGATCCTAAAACCTTCCGAGAAAAAATAGCGGATCATCGCATGTTGGTCCTCAAAAATAACCAAATCCCGAAAGGCTTAATTCCTTTGGAAAGACTCTTCGATCAGAATGACATACCTGTGAATTCCACTTTGCAGCCCCAACCAAAAGAAGTGGAAGATTGCAACATAGGAACTGAAAAAGATTCCAGGATAGTAAAGATATCTAAATTCCTCCCTCCTAAGGTAAAAGACTAGTATAGAGACTTACTCAGACAGTATAAAGATGTTTTTGCCTGGACCTATGACGAGCTTCGAAGATATGATACTTCTATAATTGAGCACAAGATACCTTTGAAGCCCGGAGTCAAGCCTTTTAGGAAGAAGCTCAGGCAGTTTAACCCCATTTTGTTGCCTGTTATTAAAAAGGAAGTTAAAAAGCTTTTAGATGCGAAAATAATTGTACCTCTAAGATACTCAGACTTGGTGGCAAATTTGGTCCCTGTCAGAAAAAAGAATGGAGAAATCAGACTGTGTGTAGATTTTTGGAACTTGAACAGGTCCTCTGTTAAAGATAATTATCCACTTCCTAAAATGGATCACGTCCTGGAAAGGGTAGTTGGGGAAAATTGAATGTCTATGATAGATGGGTTTTCTGGGTACAACCAAATCGCCATGAATGAGCAAGACAGAGAAAAAACCGCTTTCACCACACCATGGGGTACATTCATGTATGATAAAATGCCTTTTTGTTTAATGAATGCAGGGGCTACCTTCCAGCGAGCCATGGATATCGCTTTCATTGGAGAAAGAGATAAGTTCGTAGTAATCTACCTTGACGATTTGACGGTTTTTTCTAAGACCGATGAAGAACATCTGATCCATTTAAAACAAACTTTCAAAAAATGCCACAGGTATGGTCTGTCTTTGAACCCAAAGAAATCACATTTCGCTATGCAGGAAGGTAAGCTTCTAGGGCATATCTTATTTAAAGATGGGATCAAGATTGGTCCTAAGAGGGTTGAAGTGATACCAACTATCAGTATTCCTAGAAACGTTAAAGAAATTCAATCTTTCTTAGGTACAATAATTTTTTTACGAAGTTTTATGCCAAATTTCGCTGAGATTGTCAAATTGATCACAGGAATGTTGAAGAAAGATAGCAAAGTAAATTGGAAGACCAAGGCTAAAGCATCGTTCGAGCATATTAAAAAATTCATCAGCAAGGCACCAGTGTTAACAAGCCCAGATTACTTAAAATATTTCCTCATCTTCTCATTCGCTTCTCAACATACTATCGTCGCGGTGTTGCTGCAAAAAGATGATGAAGGATTTGAACGCCCGATCACATTTTTTAGCAAGAGCCTCAGGGACGCCGAACTAAAATATGATATAATAGAAAAACAGGTGTACACAATGGTGAAAGCGCTAAAAGCATTCAGAACTTATGATCTACATTAAAAAATTATTGCGTACATACCAACCAGTGTTGTGAAGGATATATTGGTACATCCTGACAGTGATGGAAAATGGGGGCACTGGCTCGCTAAGATACAAGAATTTGACTTGGAAATCAAGCCTACTAAATTGATAAAGGGAAAGGGTCTGGCTAAACTCTTGGTTGAGTCAAACCTTAGAGCTCTTGACATCAATTGCCTACAGGGGGAACACAGAGACACATGTTTGCAAGAGCCGGATGACCAGACATATCCAAACAAGATTGAAGAAAAATTCATGTCGTCAGGCTGGTATAAAGATATAATGTTCTATTTGTTAAACCTGAAATTCCTGGATGGACTAACACCAGCCAAATACAGAACTTTAAAACTCCATGCTGTAAAGTATTTCATCTTAGAAAATCAACTATACTGGAAGAATCCACTCGGGTTCTTGTTGGTCTGTCTGGTTGAGTCAGAAACTCTGCAGGTCATAGAGGAATTTCATGAAGGAATCTGTGGAGGACAACATGCATGGAGAGCCACAGCCTACAAGATCCTGAGGGCCAGATACTATTGGCCAAAATTATTTTCGGACGTTAATGCCAAAGTACGTGCCTGTTACTCGTGTCAAATATTCGCTAGTAAGCAGAAACTCCCTGCACTACCACTCGCTCCATTCAAAACTTAAGCCCCATTTCAACAATGGGGATTAGACTTTATAGGGGAAATTAATCCCCATTCCAGTGCTCAGCATAAGTGGATCTTAACAGCCACTGATTATTTTACAAAGTGGGTGGAAGCAGTTCCGACCAAAAGGGCAACAGACTCGGTGGTGATTGACTTCTTGGAAGATAACATTTTGTCAAGATTCGGGTGTCCCCGAAAGATTGTTACCGACAACGCCCAGGCTTTCAATTCCATGGCTATGATCGATTTCTGCCAGAAATACAGTATCGTTCTCGGCTAGTCCACTGCTTATTACCCTCAGGGAAATGGGCTGGCTGAATCATCTAATAAGAGCCTGGTAAATGTAATAAAAAAGGTACTGAACGAAAACAAGAGGTCCTGGCATGTACATTTGAAGCACGCATTATGGGCAAACCACATCAGCACTAAAAGTTCTATCGTCATTTCTCCGTTCCAGATGGTATATGGGACCGAGGCAGTTCTACCTATAAACTTAGCATTGCCATTGATGAAATTATGGCAGGATCAAAACGAAGAACCCAATCGTGTAACCAGAAGAATTAACCAACTGATTGAGGTTCAACAGCTCAGAGTGGAGGTTGATGAGAAAATACAAAAATACCAGGACGATATGAAAGCATTGTTCGATCTCAAGGCAAAGGATAGAGAGTTCCTCCCAGGTGATTTGGTGTTAAGATGGGATACGAGAAGAGAAGAAGCCGCGAAGCATGCCAAATTTGACCACCTTTGGTATGGACCATTCAGGGTCTCGACTCCAGAAGGAAAGAATTCCTTTCTTCTGGAAAATATTGATGGAGAAGTCCTCAGCGCCCCTGTCAACGGGTGATATCTAAAGCACTACATGACGTAACAGTCGTCGGACAGAAAAGAAAATAAAATAAAAATAAAAAAATTATATATATATATATATATATATATATTTGTAAATAAATAAATTTTATTATGAGTTTTTGTACATATTTATGTTTTTGTTCAAACATTTATTTTCAATTTTTGGTTTCCGTTCCTAAATTTTCAACACATTTTTCAATCAGATTTGTATTTGTTTTTGCAAGATTTCGGCCTCAGATGAAGCTAGCAGAAAAAATAATGTGCAGGACGGTGTGGGAAATAGAACAACATAAAATAGGTGATACATAAGATAATTCATAGTCCACGAGGAAATTGAAAAGACAGAGGTGAGTTTTCTCGATACACAGGTCATGAAAGGCTGTTTTAGCAATCTGAGGTAATATTGTTCAAATTGCAATATAAAAGGTTAGATAACATGATTATTTTTGGTTCAATGATCTTCAAACTAAATTTGAATGAATATGTTAAACCCAAAAGTAGTCAGTCATAATTTTTGTTCCCAAATGTGTTCGAAAACTAGTCCAGAACTGTTGTGACCTTTTTATATTAAGCCATTTAATTACTGCCTTGTTTTTTGTCTATATCTGGGCCTAACTTTTAGTGAGTCACTATCCTCTCAACCCTTTAGGAAGGGATAAAGGTTATTTTCATTTCAAACCTTAGGGATTCCAAAGAAGATCTTAATAAGAAAGCTGGTTTTCACAACTACTCGATCCTTTGCTAAGCTAAGGAACATTTATAGCGATCCTAACTTTCCTAGGTTTTTCAATAGCGTCCGAAAAATCAAAGCTTGCTTGAACAGGATGTTCCTTAAAATTTTATTATTCTCCCCTGTCTCCCTAAGAACCAAAGGTCTTGTGAGGGTCAAATACCGAGTAATCAAAATAAGTTGACAGACCTCTGATAAAAAATATTACACAGATCTTAGCCCTGATATAAACTGATTGCTCCCATCTTCGTGTTTTAAAAGTAAATACTGAGATAGGTGGTGAAAGGAAATTCGGAAATGATTGCCCCCACCTAGTCCATTAAGACGATGAAAGGAAATTCAAAAATGATTGCCCTTGTCTTAGTGTTTAAACGCATAAATATTTTTCGAAGTGGTGAAAAGAAATTCAGTGGAAAAGGGTCAGACAACTTCACTGGGGTACTGAACAGGCTCGCTGGAAGTGAAGCAATGTCTGAGAGATCTGTAAGGCTGTTATACATAAACATCAATCTACTCTGGTAATCAACGCTTTCTGAAAGCCTGATCATTTCCCCAAATTCCGACGGGGCTTCCCTATTTTAGGTTATATAATATCATTCTTTTAATGCAAGCTAAGAATCACAAGACCTGTTGAATATCCTGGGAGCGTTACAACTATATTAAAGCATTCCCCAAACTTAGTAGTGAGAAAGGGAAAATTGCGAAAGTGACTTCAGCTGTATTTAGAAAGAGTATCTCAGTTCAAAAAAAATTCTGGGGTTTCAAGCGAAATTTCCCTCCCCTTCTATCTTTTTCCTTGATTTTTCTGTTGATTTTAGCCTATGACTCCATTTACCCAATTTTGGCACCTGGTCTACTATTCTTCCCGCCTCATAGGGAAGCGGGATCCCTAGTTGGAGCCTATGTTGGAGCCGCCCTTGTTTTTCACCTCACGCAATTTTCAATTTTTGATACTTGAGATCTAAAGTTGTTTTTTCTTTTCCTTCCGAAATCATGAGGCTCTGAAATCTTGTCGCTTGAATAGCAATGCTTTTTCACTCTCAAAAAAGATCCATTTTTCACAAGTATGTTTACTTTTTTGTTTTATTTTAGGGTCTCGCAAGTCGGACACTTTAATTTTTGAATTCACGAGCCCCGAGTTGCGAAACTGGGAACTCGGTTTTAATTTTCGCCCAAGGCATTAACTAGGGTAAAACATTTAACCCATGATTAGACGTCGTCAGGGTTTCGCGCCTCGGCATGTGTCAAACCCAGGTTTTTTTTCTTACAGCCCCGATAGGCGAGAACACGATAACCTTGTGATGACCCCGGTCGAAGATCAAAGGTAAAAAACTAACCAAGGTTAAATCCGGTACTCGGTACTTTATTTCTTAGAGTTAAAGCTCTTAAAACCCCAACTCATGAGGTTGTTATGGGATTATAGCAAGATTAATTAGTATCCTAATCTAAGATTTTCTTCAAATTAATTGGAGCCTTAATTATCACCACATCGCAATATCGCGACTCGGCAGATCATTCTCCCAAAAATTTGTCTTTAAGGTTCCGAGTCGTGATATGTCAAATAAATTAATTACATGATTAAGGATGCGCCAAATTTACGGTTACTGTTAATTAAGCTAAAATCGGCACTCACAGTCTCGCGATTTGAAAAGTCAAAATGTAAAATGGAAATTCACGATGCGGCGAAAAGCGAGAAAATGATTTAAGTCCCTAAGATTTGATTTTTTTAAATTAAAATGAGATACGTTCCACGCATAAAGGCTTTCACACTTCACGAGGTAGCTAATTGCTCTCCATAACCTGGCTGACTGTCAAGCCGCCGAACATTGATGACATTAATGAAAAATTAGGGTAAATCCATGAATAAATAAGATCAGATTTATATAATAAATTTTGGTTTTATTTGCGATTTGACAGACTTATTTCAAAGGTACAGAATTTTCAAATATATACGAGAGTTTCGTTCTATTTTAAATGTTTCTCCTAAGCGCACAAAGCTCACCTTTCTCCGAGGGAACTCATTTCCACATGTATACACAGGTCTATTGCAGAAGAGAAAAAAAGAAAGCGTCAGCCATGGCTCCAAGGAGAGCAGCGAAAGTGAATGTCGAGGTTGCAGCGCAGGGTCCAGACAATGTCTCAGATACTTCACCTCAGACTGGCAGCTCAGTACCCACCTGGTCATTTATTTCAGATATTCTGCAATCCGAGTTGGTGAACTATACAGACTCCAATGACAATGACAATGATATTGTAAAGGACGACCTAAACACTAAATACAAAAAAATTGTTCAGTCTGGTATGCACTTGGTTGCAAATAGACCACGGTTGCTCCCATACTACGACATGATCCGATGGGCATTGGATCACATAGTCCTGCCCACCAGAACTATCATAAATGACCGACGGACCATGGTCGGGACTTTCAGACCAGAGCATATCCAATCTATGTATAATCTTCCAGCAACTTCTGAATATACATATGGCAATGAATTCCTGGAGGAATTCAAAAAGGAGTGCGAAGAGTATGACAAAACCATGCTTGGTTTGATAAAAGATTGGGTTTTGTGCTCCACGACATTTAGAGCAAATGACAAGGGCGTGTATTCAATTTATTCGCTAGAGCCACAATATATGTATGTGGCGATGATGACATGTTGAATTTTTGGAAGGGAGGATACCGTGCATTTTTACATCCAGTGGGTACCTCTCATCTTTCGGGTGGCAGAAGGTTCCTCATTCAATTGGGCAAAAATTCTCTCCGACAGTTTGTTCAACAGGGTCACAAAGTACCGGGAGAAAAAAGTAGCCGAGAGACCATCCTCATTCTTCATGTCTGTGTATGTCATGGACGCGATATGCTCCATGACACCTTTCCCTTTGATGAATTGGGCTTGGAGTCCGACCCAAGAGAAAACTGTTCATGAGTACCATGATAAACTATGGGAAAATAATGCAAACAAGTTTATCTATGAGATTTTCAACTGGGTGATGGTGCCCCTACACATCACCATTTTTGGTCTTTCGCCACCTCGCATCTCGGATAGCATTGCTATGAATCTGAGCAGTATAGCGGACTGGTACGTAGAAGAAGAATTCTCCTATTTTAGAGTGTTCGGAGCTACTGTCCCTCCTCTGGCGCTACCACTGTTCATCCCCGACAAGCTGGCCTGTCGCGATATTTTCTCAACAAAGAGTGATTTGCGGAGTGAGTAAAGAGATCAAAGCATCATCAAAGAAGGTATGGCCATTTTTCCCTATTCGGCTTAATTCCTATTCTTTATTAGATTTTGGACATGCTAAGGCTGAGGCTGCAACCTTAGAAGACTTGAGCCTAGTCTCTATTGAGTACAAAAGGAATGATCCTCAGAGAATTGTAAGCACCCATTTGGGAAATTGTGGATTAAAGAGGTTTGAACACGAGTGTTCACCCTCGGATGATGTTTTCTAAGGGGTAAGGTCCTATGCAGAAGTGCAATTTCGAATTAGATCTCTAGCAACCGAAGACAGGGCCTCTGTTTTAAAATTTAAGGAACATAGGAAAAAATGTCTCCCCGTGGTGCTAGGAGGTTTGGGACTCTCCAAGGATAAATAAAAGGAGGCCGAAAGTTCTGAGAGGCAAAATTCTAATCCCAAAAATCGTCAGGAAGGGGAGCAGGAGAAGAACCCCGAGTAGGAGAAGAATCATGAGCAGGAAAAGTATCCCGAAACAGAAGAAGGGACTACTGACCCACCAAAGGAACATGGTCTAGAGAGGGAAGTGAAAAACACAGACCCGCCTAAAACTCAGAATCCAGAGACAGGGACGGAGACGAAGAACTCTGACCCTCTGAAGGAGCAGGACTCACTCGTCACACCAGGAAAGGTGGCGAAGCAGATCGGGGAACCCATCACCTCTGTCACACCCTTGCAGTTGGCACAGGGAGATGTTAGGGAGGGATGGATATTTGGTGAAGAACTGAGACCTATAAGGGCAGAGGAACTCCCTCCTAATGAATTCTTTTTTGAAAAAAAGAGGAAAGCTGTAGTGAAGCGAGAATTTTATCAGGAGGGAGAGTCTACTGTTAAAAAATACAAAATCATGAGAGATGGCAAGAGAAAGAAAAGTGACCAGCTTGCTACTGAAATCATTGGAACATTGGACGCCTACGCTTTGGAAAATCAATTCTCGGTTGGGAAGACGAATCTCCAATTAAAAAGAAAGAATCGCCTCATCAAGATCCTCGAGGCCAGGTTAGCTTTGGCCACAGAAAGCGCTAAGAGTCAAGCAAGTGGAGAAATAGAGCTGGCCCGATTAGCCGATAAGAAATAAATCGAAGTCCTCAAGACCAAGCCGGAACAAGCAAATTCAGTGATCCGAGATGGTCGAGTACAGTCGGGTCAGTAGAGGGGTATGATCACATAGCTACAGGCTCAGTTAGAGGTCGCAGAAAGCAAAGTGATCGACATCGAGATTGTTAAATCCTGAGCAATCGATATTTGGAGCAGGATCTCTTCTGCTCAACAGAGTCTGCTAAACAAAGTGGGGGAGATTCGAGAATATTGCTTGTTAATACATCAGATTTCTGAGAATCTGATTGTCAAATAAAGAAACGCAGAAGCCGCTCGGGTCGCCTTCCAAGAAGCAGTGATAGCTACCAACAACATATTTTCAGCAGGGCCACTTGGACTCACCATTGCCGAACAAACTAGGGGTAATATTTTTTTAAAGAATTGGGAACATGATATTACTTTAAGCAAGGAGGAGGCTCAGAAAGTGGCAAATTCATTAAAAGAAGCTTTCAATGCCATAAATGGCGAGCTGTTAGGGATGGAAAGTGGAGGTGACACAGAGACACTAAGGCAGATGAATATAGAGTGGATTTCCCTCGACATGAAGGGGAAGAATGAGATAAATTCGACGGAAATCTCTAAGATGGACAGGGTAGACATGGCTCAAATTGACCAACATTTGATTCAACCTAGTGCACAACTCAGCGCCCTTGACATTGTCGATGCACAAATAGGTGATAAACTTCCATAGTTAGCCCGAGAGTGCTATTTTTCCGAGGCCAGTTGTCAAGCCGAGCCTTCTCAGCTTGTATCCCAGTTTGTGGACAAATGTATCAAGTACACTGAATCCATGTGAAGACAAACACCTGGCACTTCTTGAAAATAGAGTAGGAGAAATGGAGCGATTTCGCTCCTCCCAACTGTCAAGCGGAACCATCACAGCTTGTATTCCATTTTATGGACAAATGTATCATACGCATTGAATCTAAGCAAAGACAAGCGTCTGACACTTTTTTGAAAATAGATTAGGAAAGATGGAGTGATTTCTCCCTTCTAAAACCGAGAGGCAAAATTTGTATAAAAAGATCACAAAATGAAGAGATCAAGGCTGGACTTTTTGGTATTGAATTGTAAGAGAGTTCTTGCATTCGAGAAGTTAATACAAACAAATCTAAGGATTCCTGATTCCGTCCCGACTGTGCTACAAGTTTGTTTTTGTTATGTTTCTTGTTTCATTTCATTTCATTCTTCATAATTGGTGCACAAATAGGTGATAAACTTCCACAGTTAGCCCGAGAGTGCTATTTTTCCGAGGCTAGTTGTCAAGCCGAGCCTTCTCAGCTTGTATCCCAATTTGTGGACAAATGTATCAAGTACACTGAATCCATGCAAAGACAAGCACCTGGCACTTCTTGAAAATAGAGTAGGAGAAATGGAGAGATTTCTCTCCTCCCAGCTGTCAAGTGGAACCATCACAGCTTGTATTCCATTTTATGGACAAATGTATCATACGCATTGAATCTAAGCAAAGACAAGCATCTGACACTTTTTTGAAAATAGATTAGGACAGATGGATTGATTTCTCCCTTCTAAAACCGAGAGGCAAAATTTGTATAAAAAGATCAGAAAATGAAGAGATCAAGGCTAGACTTTTTGGTATTGAATTGTAAGAGAGTTCTTGCATTCGATAAGTTAATAAAAACAAATCTGAGGATTCCCGATTCCCTCCCGACTGTGCTACAAGTTTTTTTTTGTTATGTTTCTTGTTTCATTTCATTTCATTCTTCATAATTGGTGTGTATCACTATAATTTAGTACGACCGCTACTCTAGTGAAAAGATTTCATTATTCTGTAATTGTTTCTTGTCTTTCCTCTGCACCAGATATCAGCGGGTGTAAGACCAGTTTTCATTTACAGAATTTTATATTTATTTACACTATGCCAATTATTTCTATGTCAGTATCTTCTTCTGTGTATTTGTGAGTTTTCTATTGACAGGAACCTTATGTTATCTACAGATAAATGTTTTTCTCTCATCTCACGTATTTTTACTAAAAATAATATAGTTACGGGAAAGGGCCTTCATTTTGCATTTTTATTTTCTTCTTTATGAAAAATTTTCTTTGTATTTCGACCGAATTGAACAGCATTGAAATCTCCTATTAAATCATTTCCATGCTGTTACTGTTCCTTAATGACTGTCCCTGCAGCAACTCAACCTAATACTCAACCCAGACTATCTAATCAAATACATATCGCCTTAAATCTTTTTGACACCATCCTGACTATCTAATCAAATACATATCGCCTTAAATCTTTTTGACACCATCCTTAAAACTGCAAACACCCGTGAGGAATTGGAATGTTCATGGGTAGCCATTGAATGAGATATTACTACTCAGGAATAGTGGGAAGCTAGACAACGAGAATGTAGAAACCTTCATTAGTTTCCTACACCAAAGGTTAATGTATTCTTTGTATAAATCTTTAACATACTTTCAGATGCCTTGACACTGTACTTTTAAGCTTTAAGTACAGACTCAGGAACAACATGCACTATCTAGCTTAGAAAGAATAAGATAGATGCAACACTCTTCCTCCATTTTTATCATAGGGTATGTATACATCATGGCTTGGTCCTGACCTTCCTCAAACAAATGTAATAACACCTTCTTCTTATTGTTGTCTTCCTTAATCTTAAATCTACCAATCACTTATAAGTATAAAATAATTGTTATTCAATATTAAGTATTTAAAATACCCTAGTTTTATTAAGAAATATATCTGATAGTTATAGAAGTGACAAATTCATCTTACAAATACCTATTAACCCTTAAAACACATAAAAAAAAATAAGTATACAAAAAGATAAGGGTTAATATGGATTTTTTATTCCATTTTTTTTTTCATTTTTTTTTATTAAATTTAGATCCATTGACCCAAATTGTAATCACAAACATATCTTCTATCATGATTTTTGATAGCTAGTGTCTCCTTTATTAATGAAATAAATAAGGAGTGAGCTAATAAGTGGACAAACTTGACTTTCTAGGTGAGTTATTAATATTTTTAACTTCAAAACCTTTAAAAGGAGTTCAAGTTTGTCTAGGTATTAACTTACTCCAATAAATAAACAACACAAGTAACAAGAAGATATCTCATTCGCCTAGCTCCATACTATACAACCCCTTGTTCAATCCCTAGAATAAATGAAATTATGACCTTTTAACCCATAATATTTTTTCAAGTGGCTTGTCTATCCTAATGGTTTACAATGGTGGGTTAAAATTTCAATATTGGGATAACTGCACAATCAACAAGAAGATCTCTCATGCTTCTAGGTAATGATGTAACATAGAAAATGGGGCATTGTTATCAATAAATTTACAACCTTGAATTCTTCCTCTGTCGAAGTTCCATGAGTGCTCATAGATATTTGGGTGAGATTTCCATGTAGGGTTATCATCTTTTCTCTAAATAATCCTATTCCTCCCATTGAATGAATCATAACAGGCTTTCCTAAAGTTTCCCAAGTTTTTTCTGTCATAATATTCACTTGTGTGTCTTCATCCAGAACACAATCAATGTCGAAGTCTCCTATTCTTTCTTCTCTACACACTTTTCTTTGAGGATCTCTGCTAAGTTGATATTTCGGTGGTCATTCAGGGTTTCTTTCATTTGCAGCAATATAGTCTCTAATTTTTTCTGGGGTTCTGCCATGGTCTCAGTGTCTTGATCTTTCTTAGGGTTTTATTGTCTCATATTCATTCTTTCAAGCTTAACAATCATTCTAGGGAAATCTAAAACTTCATGGTCCATATCAGGGCATTCCTTAGCAAGATGTCCCAGTCTTCTGCAACTGTAACAAAGAGTTAGTCTTCTCTTTCTTTGAAAGGATCCCCAACCTTTCCTATACTGCGCACTAGGATCATAGTAGCTAACCTG
>CBVK0101543650.1:0-16287 GCA_900067695.1 Picea abies | reverse complement strand
AGGATCCTCCAAAACCACCCAGTCGACGGATGTACACTTTGTGCAATCATAAAAAAACCCAAATGATGACCAACAACCAAATGGGAATAAAAGGAAAGGTCAAAACAATCATAAGGGTCGGAAAAATGGTAACAAACCCAAGGACAAAGATAATAATGGGAGGAAGAATGATAATGCTGAAGAGGGAAAGAAAGAGAAATGTAAGGTGAAGTTTCCTTGTAAACTTTATACCGATGAGCACCTTACACATTTATGCCCCAAACTCATGAAAGCTACAAGGCTTTTAAATCTACCGCACACCGTGCTGACGAATCCATTCCCACACAACCAACACTTAGCCTCGAGCTCTTCAAATGCCAAAAATGCGCCTGGTGGAAGTCAAAACCCACAGTCGCAAAATGGCGACTGTGTTTGTATCAATATGGTCGATGCAAAAATTGATATAGCCACCCGTTCTCGAGATGATAGCTCTTCAAAATCTAGTACCGGTCTAGAATCTCCTCCTCCTCCTCCTGAGATGAACCTACAGGTTGAGAAACTAGAGCCATCGCCTTGTATTCTGAAAGGAGTACTCAAGCGATCTACTCACAACCCTAATGCTAGATCTGCCCAAAACTACTCTATTGTTGAGGATCTGGGCCAAACACCTTGTGCAATGTCAACTTTGGAGGTACTCTAGACATGTCCATCATAGAGGAATGCCTTACTCTTTTCCTTAGGATCTCTAGAGCCTAGTGGCTCTAAACTCATCAAGTTTAATGTCATGTATGTGAAGCCTCGCTTACCCTACCATGTGGCTTTCCAATCCACGTGGAGTATTCCAAGAAACGAGCAGTCATTGATGAAGGTGTTGCCACCTGTGTGATCTCCCTAGTCTGTTGGAAATATCTTTGTTCCATAACCCTTTCCAAGTCATCGAATATGTTGACTGAATTCAATGCTCATTCCTTCCACCCTCACGTTATTCTCCCTTCCTTTCCAGTCCATTTAGGTGGAAAGATGGTAGAGGTGGAAGTAGAGGTAGTTGATGTGCCTCTTGATTATAACCTATTACTAGGTCGCAATTGGACCTATGTTATGTTCATTGTCGTAATAACCTATTACTAGGTCGCAATTGGACCTATGTTATGTTCATTGTCGTATCATTCATTTTACGTATACTTTGTTTTCCTCATCAAGGGGGGATTGTGACTATCAACCAGTTATCCTTTGTGTACTCTAGTCCTAACGCATCTGTTGGACCGTCGATCCCCGTGATAAACAATTCTCAGCCAACAATTGAGAATATCAGTGTTGGAAAGTATTCTTCTCTCGTGGGTACCTTTGACTTCTCGACACCGATTCACCACATTTATGCCATGTCTAGTAGGCCTGCTTCAACAGGGAAGTCCATTCCTTTCCACACTTCCTATTTTAGTGATCCATGGACCCTACCTTATTGGACTTCGTCGGGTGAAGGACAGTTGCACGCTGACATGGCTATGCCACTATCGATAGTGGAGGTTGTGTATCAAGCTATTCTCAACTCTTCCACCAACCCTGATCTTGTTACCTCACCAATGGACGATGTTAGCCCTTGGTTATGGAAGGAAGCGAAGAACAAGGAAGAAAAGGTGAAAAGAGAACTTCGTAGAAGACACAGTGTCTGTCACTGGGTCGAAGTGAGCAAAAGAGCAGAAAAGATGGAGCGAAGTACAAAAATACAGGCCATTGGATGAGGAGATTGAGGATGACAGATCAGCAAGGAAGATGGATAGAGGAAAACTCAACAAGTGGAAAAATTCCTCGTTGGATGCTTTGGAGCACCACATGAGAAGGAAGGAAAGACATGCTGGTGAAGCCCAAAAAAAGAGGGTCAAGTTGACCTAGGGCTTTGGTATCTAGGGTTTTGACACCTAGGTTTCGGCCTAGGGATGTCGGTGAAGTATTTTAATGTATAAATAAAGGTCAAGAGGACCTAGGTCGAGTTGGTATGATATCGTTGTTGATCTAGCTTTATTTTTGTGGTAAGAGATTATTGTATTGAGAGAGAGAAGTGATGAGAGAGAGAGCCTTTTGGTATTGTAATATCTTCAGTTGTGTGCGAAGGTCAAGTCCTGTAGCTAGGTGCGCAGGAAGGGGAGAGAATGTGTGCGAAGGTCAAGTCCTGTAGCTAGGTGCGCAGGAAGGGGAGAGAAAGAGAGAAGAATAAATAAGATCTTCTAGTTGAGAGTGCAGACAAGAACCGTATGCTTTACCTTAATAAATCATAAGCATAGTTTTGTGTACGTAGCCCTAGAGAGAGGGTGAACCATTTATATCTTGCGTTGTGTGTGTGATTGATGCTTAGATCTCTATTGTTGTTCTATTGTAGTTTACATTGTTGTGTTAGATCAGATATATAGTTTTACAGGATAGATCTAGCTTGATAAGTGATAGATGCATGTTCTGTTGTTGTTGTACTAGATCCACTTGATAGTCTCCTAGTTGTAGACATATCTGTCCTGCAACCCCCTCATAGTTTCTTCGGGTGAGACTGCATCTGCTTCACAAGTGTTACTAAAAGGGACAGTAGCTAGTGCTTGTTGGTGCACTCTTGGAGTGAACCTTGGTTCTTCCCCTGTGCCAACAAATGGTTCTGTTTCCGGGACAGGAATATTTGTGAGGGAATGTCAAGGTGGTTCCCATCGAAGATAGAGATTTAGAAGTGGATAGAAGATCAAGAGAGGAACTTCGTTGAAGCCCAGAACAGGAACCCTAATTTTAGTACAAAGGATTGGTTGGAGAAATATATCTTTACTGATATACACGAGATCTTCTTTAGAGGAATCTACCAGGAGTTGTATGAGTGGCTAGCTAGACTAGCAGATACCTAGTTCGATATCCGATCTAGAACACCTATGGTTTGGATGTCAACGCTAATCTAGAAGGTCAAAAGAGTTGATAACATTGTATCCAAAGTAGTATATCATTGGTTTGATAGTACCATTGGAGGGTATATCATTGAGTTTGCTATTGAAAGAATAGAATAGTATAGCCAAGTCAAGAGATACTTTTTCAAAGGACCCAGAGAATTTTTTTTGCACTTTCTGAAGCTGATAATAAAGATGTTGTTGCATGAAAAGAACATCTTGAAGATACAGTAGGTTGAGTGGATTTGAAAAGACTAATGTTTAGGAGTTCAGACAACGAGAGTGATACAGAAGTTGGACATACGCACAGTGGGAGAGTATTCAGAGAGGTTCACCTTGAGAAACTGTTTAAGCAAAACTACGAGGAAGAGGTTTTCTATAGTGGATAAGAGGTAGATATGATAGACAGAGAACATTCAGAACCCGCTGGGATAGAGAAAGGAGAATCCGAGAAACCTTGCCAGGATGAGCTTGAAACTTCAGGAACTGTGCAAAATATTGAAGTAAGTACTGTTAATCCTCATGTTATTTCTGCAGCACTAGGTAATCAAAATAATCAGAACCACCAGAGTCCTCAGAGTATTGTTACTAGTAGCTCAACATCTACTTAGACAGGAAACCTAGGTAGCTCTATGGAAGATGAGATGAGGTTCCCTATATTTAGGGGAGATGGATCTAAAGATCCTGATCAACATTGGTTTCTGTGCAAAGCCGTATGGAATATTAAAAATGTCATCAATGAAGCTGTTAAAAGGACCCAGTTCAGCACTACCCTAACGGATCGCGCATTGAGCTGGTACATGAATCTTGTCAAAGGACTTGCAAAAACTAAACCACTGGGCGAGATAAAGAATGTGTTGATTGCAGAGTTCAAGAAACCTAAGTCAGATTCACAATGTATTATAGAGTTGAAAGAGATCAAACAAAAGGTGGCCGAACCAGTTTGAGAGTTCGATCAAAGGTTCAAAACATTAACAACCCAATTAACTTTTCAGATCCCAGATGAACAGAATAAAGAATGGTTCATTGATGCAATCTTACCCCACATCAGAGTTCCTCTGATGGAGAATAAGATCGATTAGTAGGCTGAGGCATTAGAGATCACCATGAAGCTAGAATCAACCCCTATGGGAGAATCCATCTTAGGTATGAGCCAAATCTTGAGCCAGCTGACTAGTTTGTCTCTGCAGGTTGAGGTAATGAAGAAGGACAAGGGGAAGGAGAAAAGAGAAGATATATGGTGTGTAAGATGCATATCATAAGGCCATGATAAGGAACATTGTCCTTTATTCCATGAATATTTGGCCTCAAGAGCACTGAGTCCCTTGAAGCAAGTCAACCTGCCCTGGTGCGAAGTATGCAGAAATAGGCATCGCACAGGTGAGTGTTATTCCATGCAGAAGTATGTTCAGACTCAAAAAAATTTATATTGCACATTTTTTAAGTTTGTGGGGAATGACGATAGGGATTGTAGGGCGTATGACCTTATGCACGAAAGATCGAGGGACATATACAAGATCCAAAATGACATATACAAGATAGAGGGACATAAACAAGAAGGAAACACTCTACAATATAACTCCCTAGGAAGAGGAAATTCCAATCCTTGTGGTGGATACAGAGGATGAGGATGAGGAGGAGGAATGGGTCGAGGCTGAGGATAGATCATCTGTTACAACTATGCGTAACCAGGACACTTGGAAAGGGATTGTCACAATCCTTGCACTACATGCAACTATTGCAGCTCGTTCGACCATGTTACAGAAGATTTCCCTGTGTTGCTAGATAAGTTGCAGGAAAGACGAGGACCTCAACAGAATCCACAAGTGTAATTGATATATGTTGAGCCTCGCAGGAAAGACCCTAAAGTCATTTTTATCACTCGAGGAGGCACTACTACAAGAGAGGATAGAATGACTCAAGGAAAACTTGCAAAAGACTCAGGTATCAGGAAGGCTATAGAGAAGACCCAAACTTTTGATGCAAAGAAAGAAAGATAGATCTTTGAGGAAGCAAGACAAGATTTCAAAGTAGATCAAGGTTCCTAATAAAAAATACAGCCAGAAATACAAGAATATGGAATTCCTCAGGAATTTGATCAATCTGCTTCACCACAGGAGGGAAAAGAGGTAAGCAAGCTCATGGAATTTTTATGCAACTGTGTTAAGTTGATTCAGTGTCAATGCTAATCTAGAAGGTCAAAAGAGTCGATAATGTTGTATCCAGAGCAGTAGATCATTGGTTTGATAGTACCATTGGAGGGTATATCACCGAGTTTGTTGTTGAAAGAATAGAATAGTATAGCCAAGCCGAGATATACTTTTTCAAAGGACCCAGAGAAATTTTTGTGCACTTTCTGAAGCTGATAATAAAGATGTTGTTGCATGAAAAGAATGTCTTGAAGATACAGTAGATCAAGTGGATTTGAAAAGACTAATGTTTAGGAGTTCAGATAGCGAGAGTGATACAGAAGCTGGACATATGCGCAGTGGGAGAGTATTCAGAGAGGTTCACCTTGAGAAACTGTTTAAGCAAAACTACGAGGAAGAGTTTTTCTACAGTGGAGAAGAGGTAGATATGACAGACAGAGAACATTCAGAACCTGCTGGGATAGAGAAAGGAGAATCCGAGAAACCTTGCCAGGATGAGCTCGAAACTTCAGGAACTGTGCAAACTATTGAATTAAGTACTGTTAATCCTCATGTTATTTCAGCAGCACTAGGTAATCAAAATAATCAAAACCACTAGAGTCCTCAGAGTGTTGTTACTAGTAGCTCAACATCTACTTAGACAGGAAACCTAGGTGGCTCTATGGAAGATGAGATGAGGTTCCCTATCTTTAGGGGAGATGGATCTAAAGATCCTGATCAACATTGGTTTCTGTGCAAAGCCGTATGGAATATTAAAAATGTCATTGATGAAGCTGTTAAAAGCACCCAGTTCAACACTACCCTAAGGGATTGTGCACTGAGCTAGTACATGAATCTTGTCAAAGGACTTGCACAGCCTAAGCCACTGGGCGAGATCAAGAATGTGTTGATTGTAGAGTTCAAGAAACCTAAGTCAGAGTCATAATGTATTACAGAGCTGAAAGAGATCAAACAGAAGGTGGCCGAACCGGTTTGAGAGTTCGATCAAAGGTTCAAAACATTAACAACCCGATTAACTTTTAAGATCCCTGATGAACAGAATAAAGAATGGTTCATTGATGCAATCTTACCCCACGTCAGAGTTCCTCTGATGGAGAATAAGATCTATTAGTAGGTTGAGGAATTGGAGATCGCCATGAAGCTAGAATCAACCCCTATGGAAGAATCCATCTTAGGTATGAGCCAAATCTTGAGCCAACTGACTAGTTTGTCTCTGCAAGTCGAGGATATGAAGAAGGACAAGGGGAATAACAAAAGAGAAGATATATGGTGTGTAAGATGCATATCATAAGGCCATGATAAGGAACATTGTCCTTTATTCCATGAATATTTGGCCTCAAGAGCACCGAGTCCCTTGAAGCAAGTCAACCTACCCTGGTGCGAAGTATGCAAAAATAGGCATCGCACAGGTGAGTGTTATTCCATGCAGAAGTATGTTCAGACTCCCACAAATTTATATTGCACATTTTTTAAGTCTGTGGGGAATGATGATAGGGATTGTAGGGCGTATGACCTTATGCATGAAAGATCAAGGGACATATACAAGATCCAAGGTGACATATACAAGATAGAGGGACATAAACAAGAAGGAAACACTCTGCAACATAACTCCCCAGGAAGAGGAAATTCCAATCCTCATGGTGGATACAGAGGATGAGGATGAGGAGGAGGAATGGGTCGAGGCTGAGGACATATCATCTGTTACAACTGTGTGTAACCAGGACACTTGGCAAGGGATTGTCACAATCCTTGCACTACATGCAACTATTGCAGCTCGTTCGACCATGTTATAGAAGATTTCCCTGTGTTGCTAGATAAGTTGCAGGAAAGAAGAGGACCTCAACAGAATCCACAAGTGCAATTGATATATGTTGAGCCTCGTAGGAAAGACCCTAAAGTCATTGTTATCACTCGAGGAGGCACTACTACAGGAGAGGATAGAATGACTCAAGGAAAACTTGTAGAAGACTCAGGTATCAGGAAGGCTATAGAGAAGACCCAAACTTTCGATGCAAAGAAATAAAGACAAATATTTGAGGAAGCAAGACAAGATTTCAAAGTAGATCAAGGTTCCTCATAAAAAATACAACCAGAAATACAAGAATATGGAATTCCTCAGAAATTTGATCAATCTGCTTCACCACAGGAGGGAAAAGAGGTAAGCAAGCTCATGGAATTTTTATGCAACTGTGTTAAGTTGATTCAGGATAAAGGATTTGTACAAGAGCTATAGAAATTAATCAGACAATATGAACTAGGAAAGATAGACCCCTTACTGAATAAGGCAGTACACCAAATTGGTAAAAATATAAGGACAAATAAATAATTACATTTGAATGCTCAAATAGAAGAGTATGATATAGACTATGTGGTCCTCAACTTAGGGTCGGAGGTCAATGTCATGACGAAGAAAACTTGGGCACTGATGGGGAAACTGAAGTTGATCTACTCCCCTATCAGGCTTAGGATGTCTAACCAACAAGCTGTCAGCCCCTTTAGCGGATTGGAACATGTCCCTATGGACATCGATGGAGTGAGAACGTTCATAGATTTCGAGGTAATTGAAATTGTTGATGACAGTTTCTCTTACCCTACACTATTAGGAATTGATTGGGCCTTCGATAACTCCACAGTGGTTGATTTGAAGAAAATACATATGAAATTTGAAAGAGATGGCCTTCAGGTCATTTCACCCTTAGATCTAGATGAGGGTCCACGATATATAGAGACCATCAGAGAAGAAGACCACGCATACGAACTGGCAAACATATACAAACTGACATCCAAACAACAAGATTACATCAACCCTACAATTGATGGGAATATGAGCTGGCAAAGTGACAACGCATGTTCATCAGATTCAGAAGAAGCACTGGAGAATTGGAAGAACCATATGTACGAAGTATCTACCAGAAGATGTGCCAGATTAACCAGAGAAGTTTGCTGCATCAGCACAACAGTAAGTAACTTACCCACATTTGATGGTCTAAACCCTTTAGAAGCCTTCCTATCAGATTTGGAAGCAAGTGTACCAACACAACAGAGGTTGTTGGCAATGAATGAGGCCCTGAAAGCCACACCAACAAGATGGTGGGGAACCCACAAAAACAATATTACAGACTGGGTACAATGCCAAACTTTGATGACAACATGGTTCTCAGCACAAGTAGAAGGATGTGAAGCAAGGTACACATGTCGAAGCTGCCCAAAAGACCATGTGTGGAGCTGCGAAGAGGCCTAGAGTGACATTCCCCGAGAATAATGGGTGCACAGATTTATTAACATGTTGTACACAACCCCTATCAACTGGTACCTTCAAGCATAACTGTGCCTCATCACTACAGACTGGGAAGGTATGATTCAAAATTTTGTAACCACCTTTTTATTTGAAAGTGAATATCCTTCAATAGACCAAGAATTACATATTGTGAGACAGAAGGTATTCGAAGGGGCATCTATCCTCCCTATGGAACAAGAAGAGGACGAATGGATTGTGCCTCTTCAAAATTTCTAGAGTTGCTACAACATCAATGCCGATGATGATGATCCCAGGAAGGTAAACATCACTGAAAAAGAAGGCCAAAGAGATGTGGAAGGACCGGGAGTTGAGCTACCATTTATTGATCAGCCAATCAATATTAAAAAATTTGATATTGGGACAGAGGAGACACCAAATATTTCTAATGTCGGAGATTACTGGGATGCTTCTACCATTGACAAGATTACAGAGTTGTTGCACGAATATCAGGACTTGTTTCCGACCAAGTTCACTTTTATGAAAGGTATCAAAGATACTATGGGAGAGATGAGGATACCTTTGAAACCAGGTGTGAATCCAGTCAATCAAAGACCCTACAGATTGAACCCAAAATATAAGGAAAATTTGAATATTGAGCTCGACAGAATGATGGAAGCAGGGATTATTGAACCAATTGAAGAGTCGAAGTGGATCATCCCTATGGTGGTACAAGACAAGAAGATAGGAGAGATCAGGATCTGTGTAGATCTCAGGAAGTTGAATGATGCATGTCTGCATGACCCTTTCCCTACACCATTCACTGATGAAGTATTAGACAATGTGGGAGGCCAGGAGGTATATTCTTTTACAGATGGATTTTCAGGATACCATCAGATCTGGATTTCCAAGGAATATCGTCACAAGACCACATTTTCCATAGAATGGGGATCCTACCAATATACAGTGATGCCATTTCGAATGAAGAATTCCCCAACCATCTTTTCCACGGTGGTGGTCGAAGCATTCAAAGAGTTTTTGCATAATATTTTACAAGCATATTTTGATGACTGGACTGTGTTTAGCTTGTTGAAAAACCATATTGAATGTCTAAGGCTAATGTTGGATAAATGCGGGCAGTTTCAAATTGCTTTAAATTTGAAGAAGTGCATCTTCTTCTCACCATTTGGAGTGCTATTAGGTCATATTGTATGCAAGCAAGGATTACTGGTAGATCCCTCTAAAATTGTCATCATAGTTGATTTGTCGCCTCCTACCTTAGTCAAACAACTGCGCACTACGCTAGGACATACCAGATATTACAGTAAATTCATTAAAGGCTATGCTCATATCATAGCACCAATGGAGAAGTTGTTGAAGAAATACTGTCAATTTGGTTGGACAGACGAATGCCAGCAGAGCTTCAACACACTGAAATAGAAGATGGTGACTGTGCCCATTCTGGTTTTTCCAGATTGGAGTAAGGAGTTTCATGTGCATGCTGATGCATCTTCCATTGCTTTCGAATTTGTGTTAGCTCAACCAAGAATAGGAGACATCGACCATTCATTATATTTTGCTAGCAGGAAGCCATCTACATCTGAAGTTTATTACACCACTACAGAGAGAGAAGGATTAGCCATGGTGTATACGCTCCAAAAATTCCGCCACTACTTGTTGGGAGGACACTTTAAAATGTTCACGGATCACTCCACATTGAAGTACCTAGTCAAAAATCCAGTGTTGGGGGGGAGAATATGCAAATGGATTTTTTTGTTTCAAGAATATGATTTTGAGATCATAGTTAAGCCAGGAAGAATGAACAAGGGCCCTAACCACTTGTCGAGGTTGGAACATGGTGAAGAACCCACCATTTTGGAGGATACACTGATGGATGCACAACTGCTCTCCATTAGAAAGATTGATGACCACTTCATAGACATAGTCTAGTTCCTATCAATAGGAATGGCACCTAGTGAGTATAGAATTCCCCAGAAGAAACAACTAGTGGTGCACATTGCAGACTTTCACTGATAGTTGGTCAACTATACAAGATGGGACACGATGAGATATTAAGGAGGTGTGCTATGGAGACAGAGTGACCACTGATCCTCACAGAAGCTCATGAAGGCATTGTAGGAGGACATTATGAAGGGAAAGAAACTGCGCAGAAGGTTCTTAGAGATGGACTTTGGTGGCCTACCTTACATAGAGATGCTAAATATTATGCCAGAGCCTGTGATGTATGCCAGAGAGTTGGAAAACCATCTCGAAGAGATGAAATTCCATTAGCACTATAGATGACCCTACAAGCATTTAAAAAGTGGGCCATTGACTTTGTGGGACCTATAAACCCACCAGGAAAGCACACAGGAGCATGGTACATAATTACTGCGACAAAATACCTGACTAGATGGGTTGAATCAAGAATAACCATGTTTGGATTCCCCAAGACCCTTATGAGTGATCAAGGTACACACTTCATCAATAAGACAGTTGAAGCCCTGACTGAAGAATTTGCAGTCCACCATCAAAAGAGTACACCTTACCATCCACAAGAAAATGGGATAGTTGAAGCATTCAACAAGATCTTGGAGATAGCATTAACGAAGATTTGTAGTGTGAATAGGGATGACTGGGATTTAAGAGTACCTGCAATACTATGGGCCTATAGAACCACTTGCAAGAAATTAACAATGCAGACCCCTTTCAAGTTGTTTTATGGTCTTGAAGCTGTTGTCCCGATGGAATACTTGGTGACAAGATTAAGAATTGATTCACTTACAAACATGGATGATATTGGCGTTGTTCGCAAGAGGCTTGCACAGTTGGTTGAACTGGAAGAAGACATATTTATTGTAGGATTCCATCAACAGGTTCAGAAGGAATGAGAGAAGGCCTATCATGATAGGCACATCAAGAAGAAGGCATTCAAGTAGGGTGATTTAGTATTGTTGTATGATAGTAAGTTTACAAAACATCCAGGGAAGTTTAGGATGCATTGGCTTGGACCATATGAGGTCGCCTATGTTACCGAAGGGGGAGATGCGCAACTGACAACACTGAACAGAGAGTGTAAGGAAGGATTAGTTAATGGAAGTCGACTGAAGTTTTACTATGACAACCATCTACCTCGCAGACCTTTGTAAAAGAAATAAGAAAAGGGTATAGGTACTATGTGCAGTTGAAACTGGGTACCAGACACAGAAAATACAGTCTCTACAAGGATGAGAAGGATGCATAGAGCATAAAGCAAAGGCTGCCCTGCGCAGTCCAAATTCGAAGTAAAATAGAAGGATCATATCTGAAGTGCCTTGGGATGAGTCATAGGTGGGTGTTGGGGGCCTGTTGGCCCTTGGTTATGGAAGGAAGTGAAGAACAAGGAAGAAAAGGTGAAAAGCAAACTTCGCGGAAGACACAGTAATTGTCACTAGGTCAAAGTGAGAAAAAGAGTAGAAAATATGGATCGAAGTATGGAAATACAAGTCGTTGGATTAGGAGATCGAGGATGATAGATCAACAAGGAAGATGGATCAAGGAAAACTCAGCAAGTGGAAAAATCCACCGTTGGATGCTTTGGAGAACCGCACTAGAAGGAAGGAAAGACAGGCTGGCGAAGCTCGAAAAAAGTGGGTCAAGTTGACCTAGGGTTTTAGACTCCTAGGGTTTTGGTATCTAGGGTTTTAGCACCTAGGTTTAGGCCTAGGGCTGTCGGTGAAGTATTGTAATGTATAAAGAAAGGTCAAGAGGACCTGGGTCGGGTTGGCACGATATCGTTGTTGATATAGCTTTATTTTTGTGGTAAGAGATTATTGTATTGAGAGAGAGAAGTGTTGGGAGAGAGAGCCTTCTAATATTGTAAGATCTTCAGCTATGTCCGAACGTCAAGTCCTGTAGTTGGGTGTGCAAGAAGGGGAGAGAAAGAGAGAAGAAGAAAGAAGATCTGCTAGCTGAGAGCGTAGACAAGAAATGTATGCTTTACCTTAATAAGTCATAAGCATAGTTCTGTGGACGTATCCCTAGAGAGAGGGTGAACCATGTATATCTTGAATTGTGTGTGTGATTGAAGCTTAGATCTCTATTGTTGTTCTATTGTATTTTGCATTGCTATGTTAGATTAGATCTATAGATGTACAAGATAGAGATATCTTGATAAGTGATAGATGCATGTTGTGTTGCTGTTGTACTAGATCCACTTGATATTCCCCTGGTTGTAGAAATATATGTCCTGCAACCCCCTCATAGTTGCTTCAGGTGAGACTACATCTGCTTCGCAGGTGTTGCTAAAAGGGCCAGTTGCTAGGGCTTGTTGGTGCGCTCTTGGAGTGAATCTTGGGTTTTCCCCTATGCCAACAGACGAGAAGGATCATGTTCTCAGGCCTGTATGGGCCACCTCATTGTCATGCTTGCATGATTGCCTAGATGAGACTTTTCCTTCATATGAAGCCATCCTCGAAGCCATGAATGGTCCCTAGATACCTTGGGATGATATGCATCATCGATCAAGCAATATGACTTTCGGTCTACCTTGAGTAAGATAGTCGATCACGTCGTAGTTCCACTTGATACGCATGGCATTTATGTCGAAGGAAATATGGAAAGTATTTCTCCTACCATCTCGATCAATATCTCTCGTACACCTGGCAAGATTGAGAACGTAAATATAGGTGCAGATTGTTTGCTAGAAGAAATTTTGATCTACACCGAACTCTTCAAAGAATTTCGAGATGTATTCGCTTGGTCATACAAAGAGATGCCAGGGATCGACCCCCGTATTGTCGAACATGATATTAGGACTTATCTGGATGATAAACCTATTCGACAACGTCTTAGAGCTGTAAATCCTAGGAAGGCCCCTGCTATTAAGGCAGAGGTGGAGAAGCTACTTAATGTTGGCTTCATCTACCCGGTTCCCTTAACTGAATGGGTATCCAACCGCGTTCCTGTGAATAAAAATCAAGTAACCATCCATGTGTGTATGGAATTTCATGACCTGAACAAGGCTTGTCTTAAAGATAAATTCCCCACGCCTTTCATTGATCAGATTCTTGATGAGTGTGCGGGAAGCGAGATACTTTCTTTTATGGACGAATTTTCAAGATATAACCAAATCCAGATCAAACTTGAAGACCAACACAAGATGACATGTATATGTCCTTGGGGTACTTTTGCATACCGGAAGATGCCTTTCGGCCTTAAAAACGCTGGAGAAACCTTCCAACGTGCCATGACTTTCACTTTTCATGATCTCAAGCACATAGTAGAAGCCTACCTTGATGATCTTGCTGCTCACTCTTGTAAGAGAGTGGATCATGTTATACACCTTCGGCTAGTTTTTAAAAGATGTCATTACTATAGAATTTGGTTAAACCCTCACAAATTCATCTTTTGCGTTAAGTCTAGTCATCTCTTAGGATTTTTAGTGTTAGAGACTGGGATCATGGTATATCCTCTTAAGGTTGAGGCTATACTTCAGTTGCCTCCCCCACACACAATTAGACAACTTCAAAGTTTACAGGGGAAAGCTAACTTTCTACGTCATTTCATAGTGAATTATGCCAATATCACTAAGGGTTTCATGCACCTCCTGAAGAAAGACACACCTTTTATTTGGGATGAGCGAGCCCAGGAGTCTTTCGACGCTTTGAAGAAAGCCTTGGTATCCACCCCTCTGTTGAAATCCCCTGATTACAGTAGACATTACTTGTTGTATATTTCCATGTCTGTAGAGATTATTGGTATGGTTCTAGTTCAGGAGGATGATGAGATCCATGAGCATGTCATCTACTATATTAGTCGAAATCTAGTTGGCCCTGATCTTAATTACTCTCATGTTGAAAAGTTATCTTTGGCTATCGTTCACGCAGTCCAATGTTTACGTCACTATATATTTCTTTGCAATACCACAGTGGTTGTTGATGTCAATCCATTTCAATACGTCCTAACTAGGCATATCATAGGGGGGAAATATAATAAATGGATTATCATATTACAAGAATTTGATCTCGACTTTGCTTCGGTAAAGTCTAAGAAATCTCTAGTTTTTGCGGAGTTAATATTCAATTTTCCATGATTAGATGAGGATGTTATCCACATTGATTTGTTTGTAGATGAACACATTTTCCTTGTCTCGTCGTTCGATCCCTGGTATGGAGACATTGTTTTATATCTTCAAACCTTGAAGTTCGCTTAGCATCTCTCACGAGATGATCGACGACGAGTTAGATATCAAGCCAAAAAGTATACCATCATCGGAGAAACTTTATATCGTCGAGGAGTAGATAATATATTGCATCATTTCTTAACTCATGAGGAAGTCGAGTCAGTCCTAAACTATTACCAAAAAGGGGCTTGTGGTGGTCACCAATTTTGGCTTGCGATAGCCCAAAAAATCCCATGAGCCAGTTATTTCTAGCTACAATCTTTATAGATTGTATCGAAGTTGTTAAAAAGTGTCACCCCTGCCAGGTGTTCACTCGGAAAATGCGCTCACATACAGCCCCTCTTCACCTAGTCATCACCGTTGGTCCCTTCACCAAGTGGGGAGTAGATTTTGTCGATTGTAACCGAAACTTCGACTTGGGGGAATCAACATATTATCATTGCCATCGACTACTTTAATAAGTGGGCCGAGGCCATGCCTATCGTAAAATCCGATGGGAAGACTGTAGCCTTCTTCGTGTTCAACCAAATTATCACCCGGTTCAGTATCCCGAGTGAGATTGTCACTGATCATGGCAGTCACTTTCAAAATGAAATGGTGGTAGATATAGCATCTAAGTTGAGGTTTAGACATGGTCATTCATCCGCTTATTACCCCTAGGAAAATGAGCAAGTAGAGGCCTTCAACAAGTCTCTCAATACCATTTTGCAAAAAATGTCAGTCGGAGTAATTCCAAATGGCACATCATGCTATATCCCACGCTTTGGGAATACCGAACCTTGGTTAAGACTGCCACCGGTTTTTCCCCTTTTCAGTTAGTGCACGGTCTGGAGTATATTCTTCCTTTTGAATGGGAAATCCATTCTCTCAAGTTGGCAGTTGAGCTCCTACCTGACACTTCATATTTAGAGCCAAGTTGGCAGTTGAGCTCCTACTTGAAGTAATCATAAATTTGTACCTATAATGTATAAATATCTGAAACTGATACACAATTTTATTCAGTGTGTTTTACAAAATTCCTCTATGTTTCACTAATCGTAACCTCTCAGAAAAGGATTTATAGCAAAAATGGCATACCTTGTTGAATTCTGGCTTATTCTAGAGAGCGACCTTGTAGAGAGTGCCCCGCATGGAAATTTTTTTGAATTGATATGAAAATATTAAAAAAAATACAACATACTTTACCCTAACCAACACATTTGGTTTCACTGAATTTGGATCTGTTATGAAGAAGTTATGACATTTTTACCCGAAACACCTGTTTTGACTAGTTTCAGGACTAGCCACAAACCCTATTTTCCATGGAGTGTAACTCCAAAAATACAATAACCCACAAGATGAATTTTTTACGATAGATACTTGGATATGTTTTCTCAGTGGAATAGAAATTTCATGGTATAAATCATTATATAAAAAAATTTATATCGAAAATGGTGAGATGACCTGTAAATAACATACCTTAGAAAGAACCATCAAAAGAATTTATCCTTCCTTGCATTTCAGCCTTCTTTTCTTCACCTTCCCTCAGAATTTCAAATTATATATCCTTGGTTACCTTAGACACCTATATATATTCAATATGCTCAAGTGTGTTTAAAATGAGAGAGCCTTGCCTCTTATTTATACTCTCCAAGTAGCTTCCTTAAAAACATCTTCTAGGTCACTTNNNGTCACTTGGCCCCACTTTCCTTATTTTAGGGTTAACCCACTTCTAATTTACCCATTAAATTTATTACTGAAATAATTTATTTTGTATTCACTTTAAATTATAGTACACTCATTACTTCACTTTATTATATACCTTTTAAAATCTCTTAAACCACTTTGACTACTTTGACCTTTTGGGGC
>CBVK0101540645.1:0-12610 GCA_900067695.1 Picea abies | reverse complement strand
GATATTATCATGAGCATAAATGCTATTAGCATGAGGAGGTAATTAACATATAACTTATAGGGGTTAAAGGAGATCAATGAGGTTATAATGGTTATACACAATTACCACTAAAGGATTGTCATTGAATGATGTAAAATACCTGATCATATGCATTCTAAGCCACTATTGATATTTATATTATTGGATTCTTTGTCTTTGATGGATGCCATACAAATGATCATTGTTGTTATTTTTTATAACAAATATCATTATAATACTTATTAACTATAATTGTTGGATAATTGTAGAGACATCATCATGAAGGGATCACCATCAGAAGGAAGAAGGAAGAAATAGTGTAGTGTAACTCAAATAGAAAACAATTATTTTTTTAAACATGATACATTGGTGAAATAAAATCAGACAAGAAAATCAATTCTAAAATATCATAATTATTTAAAATTGTATAGCAAGTCAATTTTCCTTTCTGTCATCTCTTGTCGAAACTTCTGGTTTTCCATTTTTCCTCGCAACTCAAAGATGAGCTATAGGTGGTCCTTGGAGAACCGAGTAGCTCTATCCTCATCTTCACCTTGGTGGGGGCCTTCACCTTCCCGGAGGAGATGGGAACCACCCCCCTCGACCAGAGGCAAGGTTGTAACCAACGTATCCTTAACTACATCCACTCAAATATATGGGGTGGCATTAGCATCTATTGTGACAGTCTCCAAGGGAAAATCTTCCCATTCCACCATGCAGCTCCAAGACTCTTCCTCATGCTGAATGTCATGTGACTCTTGTTGCACTGCATTCAAATCCAATTGTTGGTGTTCACTCTAAGCATCACTATCCATTGGGGAAGGGATTTGATGTCTACCGCCAAAACCACAAAAAACTCCATTACCTATATGCACCCTTCCCGTTGCAGAGGCATAGTGCCAGGGAATAGGAATCTAAATGAGCCTAGAAATCTAAACGGGTCTAAGATAGAATGGGAGGTAATCATAATGGAGACAACACTTGAACTCTTGCCATTTTCGGGCTTTATGCTCTCCATCCGCACTAAGGGATTACGGATTTTGAGGTAACCCTTAGGAATGTACTTCATATTAACTACAACCTCCACCAAACCTTAAAAACCATTCAAGACCATTGTACCAAGCTTTTGAAATACAATCACCATCGTACCGAGCTGAATGAAGCGCAAGTTGATATGCCCAACCTGGAGGATGAAACATATGCCAACCATTAGTCGTGAAAGGATCGAGGAGTGCCAAATGGCAATGCATATGACCAACAATCGTATGGTCATTGTGGTCTTAGTAACACCCCATCTTGGGGTTATCTATTCATATTTTTAAAATGAAATAATTGTATAAAAAATAGAAAGAGCAAGAAACATAGAGAGGAATTCCATATTTTATGATTATTGTACTTTTGTGCATAACAACTTGTCAATTTTTCCATCTACATGAGTGCACCAACATTATTTTGGTCAATGTACCTACAACAAAGTGTGTGTGCCAATTTTGTAAGATAATATCTCCATACAACCAAAATTTAAGATTGCTTGACAAAGTTATGACTTTGTAACTATGTGACTATAAATATTAGCACATCAACAACATACGACTAACATTCCTCCATAATATGCATCAAAATTGTCCACTATAATGTAAATCACATGCTTGTAATTATGCCCTCTTTTCATTTTATATACTATGACCAAATTTATTTAGCTATACTTAGATAACCTTTTAGGTTTATTGCAACTTCTCTGGTTATAAATTTAGTCGATATTCAACTTCTTATAGAAATAGTTTTCAATTATATTTTCAATCCATTTAAGCTAGATTTTCAAACCATTTAAGCTAATACTAGGTTTGATTAAATATATTCCAACCATTATATAATAAATCCCTTACATGTTTTCATGTTATTCCATGTGCACTTTCTTTTAGCTTAAATATATTCCAACCTTCATATAATAAATCCCTTACATGTTTTCATGTTATTCCATGTGCGCTTTCCTTTTCAGGGATAGATATTGATAAGGTTCTAGCACCTACATTTTTTCCTATTATTCCATGTGCGTTTTCCTTTTCAAGGATGGATATTGATAAGGTTCTAGCCCCAACATTTTTTTCTATTATTGAATGTGCACTTTCCTTTTCAATCTATTATTGAATGTGCACTTTGCTTTTCAAGGATGGATATCGACAAGGTTCTAGGACGAGATTATGTCATAATGGATCTCACTTTGAAGAAATTTTTCCATATTTTAGATGGATCTTTTATTAAAGTATTTTTTATTTTTTCTATTTATATATTTTAAATGGAAGTTTTGTGATAATAAATAGAATATTTATAATGGTATAGGGTAAGTTAAACTCCCAACATATTTTTTCCTAATTCCAATAATTAGTTGCATAGATATTTGTGATTGGAAAGTTTTGTGATAATAAACAGAATATTTATAATGGTATAGTGTAACCACTTTTACATCTATTTAAGTTAGAAGACTTTTCAACCCAAAATGTAGATATTTCTTTATAAAATGGTTTTAAAATTCTTGTGGAACACCATTAAAAGAAAAATCTATAAGGAATATTATATGATAAAATACATTTATCCAACATTCATTAGATTGGATTAGAAATCCTTAACAAATATTAAAAATGTGTCAAACTAATTATTAAAAATATTTATTTGAATCCTTTTCGTATAATTAGGATTTAGGATTTTTTTTTAGTATTGAAGGTTGGTAATGACAAGTAGGTAACAATTGGTTAGGATGTTGTATTGGGTTGTGGAGATATAATTATATTTTAGATGATATGATAAGGTTCTTATAAGAGAGAGGTTACCATTATTTAATTTAAGTAGGGAACCTATTAACTATAGATATATGGAATCTAAGTTGGAGTTATATTTTTTTTAGTTTGGAAGGTAGGGAACCTATTAACTATAGATATATGGAATCTAAGTTGGAGTTATATTTTTTTTAGTTTGGAAGGTGGTTGTATTATTTTTTGGGATGCTTATATAAAAAAATTAAATAAAATTCTTATAATATTGAGAGAGGAGGAGGACTAGTTGTCATGGTCTCATAATAGAAATAGAGGTGAATATATAGCTTGTTTGGGTTATCAAGCAAACTTTACTTTAAAAGACCATTAACTAAAATGGTGGTGGAAACATTTATGGAAGATAAAGGTTTCAAAGAAAACTAAAATGTTTGGGATATCAAGCAAAATTTACTTTAAATGACTAGGAATTAAAATGGTGGTGGAAACAACTATGGAAGATAAAGGCTCCAAAGAAAACTAAAATTTTCTTATGGCTAGAAATGGAAAATAAAGCTATGACATGAGAAGTTATGTAGATAATATATACAAAGAGGGTATCGATATTTGATTACTTTATAGATTGGAGGCATAAAGAATCTCACACTTGTTGATTAATTTCCCTAATGCATAGCAAATTTGGAAGGAGGTTGAGAAAATTATAGGTGTAGCAAAGGTTTAGATGGAGGATTCAATAGAAGATTGTTTGAGGAAATGGTTCCAAAAGAAAGAATTGAAAAAATACAAATCTGTTCCTTGCTTGGTCTGTAGGGAATCTGGATAGCTAAAATTTTCAAAGTTCTGATGATAAATTTCTCCCACCATTTCAAATTTCTACATAGATAATATGTACGATCCCTTTTTGAAAAATGCAATATAGCGAAGGAATGCTTAGATATGTTGGATAACTTTAAATTGACAAGTCACATGCTTGGAGTTTATTTTACGGGGCAAGTTTGTGCCCTTGAGGATTGAGTAGTGCCAGAGGAATTATAGACCTTTTAGAGACTCATTATATTCTCTTCAAAGTAGGATTAGGAATGGGGAAATAACTATGAAAAATTATTGGCACTAAAATTACTACTTAAATGTGCTCTACGATTTTTTTTAACTCAAATCCAGATTTTGGAGACTCTTCTTTAGTGATAAATTGGATGAAAGATGCTTCTTAGATACATAATTTTATGCTCCTACCTATTAGTGAAAATATAAAGGAGGTTGTGGAATATTTTGAATCTATTTATTTTACACAAGTCTTTAGGGAACTAAATAGGACAATTGACAAGTTGCCAAACAAAGAAATTCATCTAGTAGATGACACAATAGAGTTGAAGTAAGTCAGGGAGGGATTTCTCTAGTCTCCTCTCATAATAAATTCTTAGTCTTATGGTTTTATTTATCTAAATTTCACTCCATGTATTCTTTTTTCGTAGTTGTGTTGGACAGTTTTTGAAAATTCTAAATTTTAGAGTTTTTGTATTTACGATGTTTTTGGACAATTCTACTATAATTCACTAGTTTTTATGATTGTAATGTTGTGAAGTAGACACAATCCCAAGCTATAATGATAGTGCAATATGCTTTTTTTCAAAATATGAGAAATATGATGATATAATAGTTTTAGGGATATTTAGTTGCTCTATTTTTGTTGAAGGAATATAATCATATCTATATTATGTTGTTGTGTAAAGTGTGGCTATCACTTGAAGAGTGTTATTTCCCTTCTTACTTTTAATATAAATTATATATATTTTTTTTATTTTGAAAAAAATGGGATTATAGAATCTAGGTTAACTTCTATTCTATCTTTCCAAAATAATTTAATAATTTATTTTGTTAAGAATCCAATATAAAAGTAAGCATGATAAGATTGCATACAAATAATGTACACCAAATATATGCATTGATCACAACTTGCAAAAAAATTATTATGACGAGTTAGGGAAAAAATCCTTATACAGTAGGAGAAGAAATCTCAAATAACCCAAGTACATTCATATATAATAATCATAACCAATGTGTTCAATAATAACTATATTAATCTCTATAATGCATTGCCCCTATAGATCCCTTACGAGGCCAACCTACTATTACATAAACATTTGAGTCCATATATACACCCATTATGGTCATAACATAATACTCCCACTTCAAAAATATTTATCCTTAAAACTTTGTAATCAAGGATTACATGTGATGAAACTAAATATAGGATTTGCTTATATTTTTGTTGGCACTGTTGACTATCCATTTATTCATATTCAATTATTATTGACATTAATCCTTGAGTGTTTAATGCCACATAGTTTATTTTCTTTTAATTTCATGTATTGTTGCAACTTCTCCAATTGGTTGTAGTTTTTGGTCATTAATCTTATATTGTGACATAAAGATTTTATGATTCTACATTCCACGAATATTGTTGATTGTATAATATGATTTCTTGGTAGTCTTGATGTCAATTTTTTTGTTGTCTATCTTTCCAAATTTCTTGCAAGGAAGTTGTCGATGTGATTCCACCTTTGAAATGTGTACTTTCATTTTTCATATCCTTATCATTTTTCATTCTTCTTTTCTAGTGTAATGGAATCTATATCCTCTATGATTAATCTTTAATTAATTTTTTTTTGAGATAATATCATCATCTCAAATATAAGGCTTTTGCAATTAATGTCATTCTATAAAGGTTCTTCTAGAAAAAAAAATCACATCCAAATTTGAATCATGTTTCAAACCAAGCTAATGTGATAAATTATGAAGAGAATCTAAATTTTTAGTGTTTATTAATATGTAATAATGACTCATTGACATCTTTTATTTTATTTTAAGATCAATTTTTTAGTTTATTTTAAGGTGTTTTTAATTTTGTTAATTTATTTCAATTTATTATTAAAATTGGTTTATTTTTTTTTAGTTTATTTCAATTATGGATAGTTATAATGTTAATTAATTTATTTAAAATTTATAAATTAGTATGTTTATGATAATACAGTTTTGATATAGATTCATCTAATGATTCCTATTTCATGTTTCTAAATTTAATTTAAATTTATTAAAATTGATCTAATTTATTATAAATTTAGGAATTTTTTAATTAAGATTGAAAATCAACCAAATATACTTAATATAAATGATGGTCAAAATCAACCACAATTAGATCCCTATCAACTAGATAACATTTAGTAGAATTTCTCATTATTTTAATTAATTCAATAATAATAATAATAATAATAATAATTATTATTATTATTATTTTAATTATAAATTCTAAAATAAAAAAAGAAGATAATAATAGTTATTTTAAATATAAATTCCCAATATGGTTAAGAAATTTTAATTTCATCTTATCTAAGTGGGCCTAATGGTTAAGAACATGTGTTTTCTCTTAAGAGGTCACAAGTTCAAATCATTTTTATATCTTAATTTAACCTAATAAAAATTAAAAATTAAAAAAAAACAAACTAAACATAATAAAAAACAAATGAATTTTATGTATAAAACAAATTTAAATAAAATGTATGCAAATGAAAACTGGACGTCTATACACAAGCAAGCTAAAACCATGACACCTATCACACCATGGGATAAATGGAGGAACATGTTCATGATAATTAATTGAAGACTAATACTATGGAAGGTGTAGTGTAACGTACCCAACTACCTATATGTTGGGCACAATACCAATCTGTAACGTACCTAACCACTCACAAGTTAGCTACACTACTTTAAAAACTGGCTTCTGAACTGATCTTGAATTCTAGTAACATTTAATCTAAAATCAAGCATGAAAAACCCACATGCATTAATCAAGATCCATGCTACAACATAAAATAAATAAGCAACGTGCCATGCATAGTAAATAACCAACATACATGCATATTATAAATACACATCTCAGAGATAATTAAATACACAACGGAATATACATTATATAGAAAACACATGACATAGAGCACTTATCTTTTCGAATAAAGATTCACCAACTGGTTGCAGACCAAGGACGATCCTCCCAACCATAGACATTGTTGTTCTTTTACTCTCAACAACAAGTCACCCCCGAGCCAGGGCTATAAATCCACAAGGACGGGCCTTAGGCCAAATATGAAACACACAACAATTGGCTAACTAGCTCCCAGGTTTCCCATTCACACAACAAATTTGAATTTCTAGCTCTCTTTCCCCCTAAGCCTACAAAATCCAAAGAAATGGACACCTTTCTCTTCCATGCAGTCCCTGAGGCTGTTCCATTTCTCACCAGGGCTACTGGTCAGGAAATCTCCCTACTAAAAACTCCAAGGATTCTCAGCTGTGGACAATTCTTTCCGAAATTCCATTAATCTCATGCCCACAGGCATCCATTCCCTTCTGGAATGATCAATAATTTATTACAACCATCTAACAATGTCTCTCCTCTTCCAACCATTTGTTTCCATGATCGAACCAAGAGCACATGAATTAGCAAGAATGAGGCTCCAAAAATGGAAGAGTGAGAAGAGTGCAACCATGATTGTATAAGAAGAAGTGAACCTAGAACAATGAGAGAGTGAGTGAAGATGAAGAAGAAGAAGAACCCCTGAACCACACCAAAATATCCCACAAGGTATGTTTATATAATTACAAGAACCAAGAACCACATGGCCTCCCCAAGAAGATCATGTAACCACTTTTCTCCATAAAATCAATTATGGGTAAATAAAATATAATAAAAAGACTTAGCCCCTTAAGCCCCCTCTCTCATGGAATCATAGCCCTCTATCTCTTTTGTCCTTGTCCGTATTGCATCCAATGATGTATTTTATTAATGTATATGAAGTATTACATTTCCTAGGCACTCTAACCCCTTTTCAACATTACCGGCTCACCAACGTAAATCACAATTACATAATACATTCTAGTTCATAAGGGTTAAAACTGGGATGTTACATCCCCCTCCCCTTATTTTGGAACTGTCCTCAGTGTACAACATCATTCCAATGTTATTAACATTACAAATATAGTCCCTATGGCCTTAATCCACACATATAGTCCAACGAACTCTTATATACATAGGCACTCTGGCCTATAATTAAACATGAATACCTAGGCATTTTGACCCAAAATAGGTATAATGATCTTCCGAATTTATATTTCTGGTAGAAGTTCGAACCAACAAGCTCTCCTTCCCTCCCAACCCTGCACAACCCAAAGAAATGAACCCCTTTCTCTTCCATGCAGTCCCTCAGGTTGTTCCACTTCTCTACAGGGCTCCAGTGCACTTGGCCAGGAAGTTTCAGAGTTGTGGCTTCAAGAAATCTAGTTGTAACAAGTCCACTGGAATTTCTTCATTCCATGCCTTCATCATTGAGCTCGATTTACTTCTGGTGTTATTTTTCCATGAGTTTCCAACTTCAATAGCCAACATCTCATCTGTATTATAAAAATACAGTCATCATGAGATATTGTTATAACAATTTCAATCATAAATACCAAATATGTTTTATACAGGAAAACATAGTTTCCAAGCATGAGCTTCCTGCTCATAATTCGTTTGTCTCTAGTGGTTTCCGACATCAATATTTATTATGGCTTATAGCAATGCCATACCCAATATCATTATTCATGCAATTTTCTCAATCTTCAATCAACCAAACCAATTGTTAGTATAATCATGTAACAATTCGTAACTATTAATTTCTCAAATCTGTTTATATACATTAAAATAAAATTTCCAGACATGAGCTTCTTGCTCATAATGCTTGGATATTGTATGGGCTTACATCCCTACCACATCCAATACCATTCACACCACAATATCCTCAACCTTTCATTCAACCACACAATCTGTTAGCATAACACAACAATTTGTAACTATTAATTTCTAAAATCTATTTATATATAGGAAATAAAATTCCCAAACATGAATTTTCTGCTCATAATGTTTGGCTCTACAGTTGTAGATATCATTGTTTATTATGGGCTTACATCCATGCCATATCCAAGACCATTCTAGCTACAATTTCCTCAATATTCACTCAACCAAACAAGTTGTTTTTTTTTTTTTTTTTGACAAGAACGGTTAGACTGTATTAAGCGGCTTTCTGGCAAGCCAGAATCAGAAAGTTACAAATCTGAAGATAGGAGACAGAAGCAAAGAATTAAACCTAGGAGGATGAAATTTTCCCCTTAAAAAAGAGATCCAGCTTTTTCTAAGAACCTAAAGAAATGTTGGAGGCCGCCTCCTTTTCTCTGCATGCTTTGTTGGTCTTTCTCCCTCGGGTAAGGGGTGGAGATGGAACTGAATTGTCTTCAATTTCAGAAGTTTCCACAGAGCTGCTAGAGGAGACTAAAACAACTAGACCTGCAGGGGCATGGGGGCTTCGGATCTGAGTCCCGAATTTCTCTCGCTGCTACTGACTCTAGGGGGGTGGAATCTGGAAAGCTTTCATCTACTGGAGGATTTCCCTTAACTGTTGTTGATTCTGGATCTAGGGCTTCATCTTCCTTCAATGCATCAAAGCTGTTTTTGTTTTCTAGAGTTGCCTTTGCTGAATGAGTGGCCTTCAGAGCCTGTGGTAGTGGATCCTTTCACCTTGGTTACCTTCGTCTATTAGATACTAGCTGAAAATCATCTTCTTTGACTGGTCCCGGCTCCTCAGAGGCTTTGGGGAAGATTTTTGTGAAATGACCATAAGCATGGCACCGGAGGCACTTAAAAGGAATCTGCTCATAGTCCAGCTCTTGGATATGGCACCATTCCCCCAGGGAGAGATTAATGGCTTCCGGAAGGCCTTTATCGAGGTTAACCTCAACACAAATTCGAGCACAGGTAAACTGATCCCCTTTCGGCTCCACACTGTCCAAGAAATGCCCAAGCTTATTTCCAATGTCCTCCAGAGATCTTTTCCCCCAAAGATGCAAGGGAAGATGAGGCAGCCTAACCCAAACAGGGGCTATGGTGATTTCGGCTCAGGGATTGAAGTCAAGAGTCCAGAGGGCTAAGAACATCCCTCTCGCCCCCATGAAATAGGGTCTAGATATGAAAACTAGATCACGATCCTCTGTCCTCGAGAAACTGAAGACAAAAAAACCCCTGCCTACTACGCACGAAGAGACTTTTCCCTGTATCAGTGACTTCCAACGATCATCCATCCATGCCTCCACCATTTTGGGGCTGGGCCATAACCCCGTAAACTTACCGATGAGGGCCTTTTTTGCTAGAAAGAGGGAAAGATTGCAAGGCTCCTCTGGAGATAGCTCCAACGAAGGGATCTCCTCCATCTTCTTAACAAACTTAGACGAGAGAGAAGGCTTGGATTTAGGTCCTGCCGAGCGGACTAATGCTTTGAATGCTTCCAAAGGATCTTCTTCCATCTTTAGACGAGAGAGAAGGCTTGGATTTAGGTCCTGCCGAGTGGACTAATGCTTTGAATGCTTCCAAAGGATCTTCTTCCATCTTGGCAATTGGATTTGGGGCCATCGTAGCAGGGCGGCGACCACCAGCAAACAAGAAGATGGAGAAAATCGCAGAGGCAAGCCAACTGCTGCTCCAAAACGCATGCAAAAAAATGCAGGAGGGACACTCTGAAAAACGCCGATCCGCGGCCCTGTAACCCTGATTGGCTGCTACAGACGAATCCACGCCCCTGCAGTCGAAAAACCAGAGCAGAGGCGGCTAGGGTTTAGGCCCTAGTCGCGTTGGCTTTCTGTCTCGCTTCATTCCGTCAACATATTCACTTCTAAAGTTCACTCAACCAAACAAGTTGTTAGTATCATGCATATGTATATTTTCATGGAAACAATTACAAAAATTCACAAAGTGATCTCAAAATTGTTTACGACAACAATTCAATCACTCCCATTAATCCAACTATTATTGAAATGAACCCATCATTCTTTACACATGTATTATCAACCAATATTTTCTTTCTTCTATCCATCAATATTTCTATCACTATGTTCCCTTGACATAGCTTTTCCATATTATATAACTACTCTCACTTGCAACTTCCTTGTTGCATTATCTAACAAGCCCTGAAGTGTTTTCAACTTCATGAGTTAGCAATACTCATGTTATCATAATCATTTCCATTTTATATAATATATACATGCATTCACCAAAATGCATTCCATAATTCCTGTAATACTACTTGTAACATTTTTAATAGTTCAAAAAAGTGATCTCAGAATTGTAACAAACAACAATCCAATCACCTTCAACTAGTATTCATATTAAATATAATGCATCTATCCATCATTATGCATTTTCAACACCACACGCTTTTCATAATGCAACAATTAATTACTAAATAAAATAAGAATCAACGTGCCAATACCCATGGACACAAACACACAATGCATTCATGCATTGATTACATAATACCAAATAACTATGTCATGCATTCACCTAGGTGAGTTGGAAGGTCTGGCCAATGCTTCAACACATCATCCACAAACTTCCTATTGCTTGCCTTACTATTTGGATACCTTCCTTTTCAACCCAAACACAACACTAAGAATATAATTCTTAAGTGATCTTCAGTGTCAGTAAGAGGTTGCAATCCAAACATCAACTATACAATAGATACCATTGAGCACTCACATAACACTATAACCCTTCCATATCCAACCATCTCATGGTCTCACACATGACTATCTCTATGGCCTTCCATATCCAACCATCTCATGGTCTCACACATGACTATCTCTATGGATATTCATTGTTATATCAAGAGTATGTCTCCTGACTTGACTTGGTTATGATCCCATAATCAATCATAACACAATATGCAACTAACAATCTATCTAAATGCATTCTAGCATCAATAACAACTACATACTCTAGGTCTTTGACCATTACATATCGATTTAAATATTGAAAAATTAACTAAGGGAATATCTTACCTCAATTCCCTTCAACATAAAAGCAACAAATGCATACCTGGATGGTGGTTATCAACCTACTTGATGCTACCTGGTCAACTGGTATTTGTAGAATCTCACATACTTCCTCCTTCATCATTTTGATCACCATTCCTACCGCCCTCATGGGTCTTCACATAGATGGAAATCATAAGAAACAACAACATCCACATATTTAACCATGATATATCATTTTTCTTGCATACATAATCCATCATTAGTCATACTCAATTTTCATAACATCATTATTTCATAATAACAAACTATTCTAAGTTTACAAGCATGTTATATGCATATCTAAGCATGTGCATATGCACAATGCACATATATATGCACCAAGCATTCATTGTCAGGATGCTTATTAATTCATATGCATTTTAACTTCATTGCATGCCTCATGCACTCTAGTGGATTTCTGTTTCAATTCATTTATTTATTTATGTTGTAGTTGGTTGCCCCTAAATTGCATAAGATCCTTGCTGCCTTGTGTGCTCTGATTCTACTCATCTGCAATCTTGTTCCCCGGTCTGAATACTTTCCAGTCAAGTTTCACTTGGCCATTTTACAATCCAACCAATGTACTCAATCTGCAACAACTCCTTTTGGGTAGTCATATCCAACTTTACCTTTAGGAAACATTTCATCACCATTTCACACTTATACCATTCCCAATTGAAGTCTATTTTCATTCAGTGACACTTTTCAAGTGAAAAGAGCATTCATTTTTTTTTATCTCCAATTTCTTTGCATTGGCATCTTGCATCCACTGTGAACTCTAATAATATAAGTGGATTTCTTTCACTGAGTTCTTTTAGAAAAGTATCTAAGTCATATTTAACAAATCCTTCCCTGGAACTCCTATGCTTGACACATAGAGATTATTCACA
>CBVK0101540644.1:0-17158 GCA_900067695.1 Picea abies | reverse complement strand
TGTTTTCTTCCACATCAAGCTTGCAATTATCTACACATTTCTACCTTCAAGGCTATGGAGTCTTACTTTTCCCTTCTATTCCCATCAATGACATTTTTAACCTACTAGCTTCATATCCTATGTGAGGATTCTTGCCTTTGTTGTACTCGCAATTTATTCAGATTCTGCGGTTGTTGACTAACACTTTTTTTCCACTATTGTTGAGTTCTTTATCCACTTTCCATTACTTTCCTTGTAGTTCTTTGTTGCCTCAACCAACTTCTACAAGCTCTCCCATGCTTCCATGACTATGATATCCAATCCTAGACTGGAATTGATCCAATTAAATCTCTAATTCTACAAAATAGTTATCCAAATTAGAATAATTCCAAGTCATTCTCCTCTTATCCAACTTTCCAATGACTGTATTCTTTCTCCAATCTGATATCTGAGATGAAGTTTATGGCTTCCCAAAAAGTCACTTTCACCCCTTTGTTTTTGCAACAAGATATTGTCGAATATTCCACAGCCTCTTTAACTGGTACAGAATTTGAATTCTACATAGGCACTTCCTACAAACCACTTTCCATGTGACCATGACTGAGAACCATGGGCTTAATCACTCTTTAGCGCCTTCCTATGTATTCTTATACAGAAGAGCTTGTTTGAGTAGAATGTTCGAGGGCTTGATTACTTCTAGGCCCTTCACACCTCTAATTGACCCTTTTACCTTATCATGAGACTGGCACTTGGGACCAAGTCCTTCAGACTTCGGCCTTTGGAATTCGGCCTTCGGACTTTGGCCTTCAACCTTCGACTATTATCGCTTTTCAATCTCCGATTTCTCCCAGATTTAAACTTCACTAAACCCTTCTATCAACTCCATTAGCATATCAGAATGTTGAGATTTGATCTCCCATTGAATGGACTGTCCCACTCCATCCAAAGGATTCAATGAGATCAATGGTCGTGACTTAATTAGGCGCTGGGATGGATGACCCTTAGCTAGTTTAGGACTTTGACACTCTGAGACTCTGAGACTTTTCCACTCTCGAGTCGTTCTAATTCCCCAGACTGACAACCACCAAAGTACATACCCTATCCTTCCACTGTTTAATCAGATGGTTAGGAATTAATCAAGCATTGGGACAGACGATCCTTAAACAATTTGGGACTTCAACGATCCAAGAATTTTCCACTCCTGAGTCGTTCCACTTCCCCGAAGTGATAACTATTGAAGTGATTACACCATCCTCCTACTGCTTGATCCAACGGTTGAGAAAGGTCCCGAAGGGATCTTAGATCGACGGTCTGCATGCATTTGCGTCTTTGGTCTTCGACACTTTTCACTGGTAGAGACCTTGGACACCTCTGAAGGCCATACTCCCAGAGATGATAGGGCATGCTGATGTCACCTATGGTGACGTGGACCCTTGGCATATGTGCCACGTTTCACTAAACAATGAATAGGCTGGGGTCCAAAATATACTGAATCTGGGTGACACGTCTCCCCACATGGAACCCGTGTCGTGTGGCCTATGACACTCCATCCATCAACAGATGATCCACATTCCTTCGCTTCAGATCTGACGGTCTGCATGATTTCATGGACTGCGACTTTACTCTTCATGTTTCAACACTTCAGGGCTTTGATCTATAACATACCCAGTAATCACCGAAGTGGCGAAGTTACGAATTCCAAAAAATTCGCTAACCTTCCACCATTGATAGATCCGATGATCAACATTACTCCCGAATTCCTTCGCTTGATCTAACTGTCGATAGGAAATTCAGGACTTCAACGCTCCAAGACTCCGTGTTATAGCAGTCCTAAAAGGTTCAATTCTCCCAGAGTTAAACTTTCCGAAGTAGTCAACGCCAAATGACCATGATATATGACAAATATTTTCCACGAGCCTCCTATTAGATTGGACGACTAACGGGACTTCGCGACTTCGACCTTTTACATTTCAGGATTTTCTTGCCTACCATAATCACAGAATGACGAAGTTCCAGAGTCTTTCATCTCTCGCTTGGCTTTGATTGACCACTGATTTTTGACAATATTGATCTGACGGTTGTGACTTAATCTTTCCTAACCTATGGTTTCTCCTTTATCGGACGACCCTCATTCACCTGCCTTCTGATATAAAGATCTAGAAATCCTTGATCCCACGGTTGTGCTTGCTCCCCCAAAAAAGGGACGGTCACGATTGCACGATCCTTTACAAGGATCTCCGTCTGCACGACGCTTTGGATTCTGCACAATCCTACAACTCCATCTCTCTTGAGATTTACGATATCAAGGTCATATTCGATCTTAACCATAAGACCCTGTCCAACAGATCTGGCCCATATTAGTCTGGTGTTTCAACCTATAGCTCTGATACCATTCTGTAACGTACCCAACCAGCCACAGGTTGGGCACGATACCAATGTGTAATGTACCCAACCACCCATAGGCTGGCCACACTACTCCAAAAACTTTCTTATGAACTGATCTCGAATTCTAATAGCATTTAATCCAAAATCAAGCATGAAAGACCCACATGCATTAATCAAGATCCATGCTACAACATAAAATAAATAAACAACATTCCATGCACAACAAATAACCAACAAACATTCACATTATAAATACATATATCAGAGATAATTAAATACACAACAAAATGTACATTATTAAGAAAACACATGACCAAGAGAACATGAATTAGCAAGAATGAGGCTCCAAAAATGGAAGAGTGAGAAGGGTGTAACCGAGATTGAATAAGAAAAAGTGAATCTGGAACAATGAGAGAGTGAGTGAAGAAGAATACGAATAAGAAGAACCCTCAAACCACACCAAAATATCCTACAAGGGATGTTTATATAATTACAAGAACCAAGAACACATGGCCTCCCCAAGAAGCTCATGTAACCACTTTTCTCCATAAAATCAATTATGGGTAAATAACATATAATAAAAAGACTTATCCCCTTAAGCCCCCTCTCTCATGGAATCATAGCTCCCTATCTCTTTTGTCCTTGTCCATCTTGCAACCGACAATGTATTTTATTAATGTATATGAAGTATTACATTTCCTAGGCACTCTCGCCCCTTTTCAACTTTACTGGCTCACCAACCTAAGTCTCAGGTACATAATACATTCTAGTTCATAAGAGTTAAAACCACAATGTTACATGTAGGGTTAATGTAATGGTGTTTTTTTATGTATATACGATACGAGTATGCACTTGAGAAAGTTTGAATCTTGGAATTAAATGATTAAGTTGTATAGTGATGGCCTTGAATTAGAATTAATGTGAGTGAAGAGGGTTCTTAACTTCTATCTCTTTGCACTCTTTGTTTCACTTGAATTATTGGAGAATGGGTTTCATTTAAACTTTTCTTATGGAGAAGTAGTGGAAACTCTGAGGATCTTTTATGCATGCATTAGAGTTACAATGAGTCTAGCAACAAGGAAGCAACCATCTTAACTAGTGTAGTGATTATATGCTTAGCATCAATCACACTCTGGAATGTATAGTGGGATTTAGGGTAGGGCTCCCAAAACCATCATTTTAACACTCCGCTCTTTCAATTATTATTTCCTCACACTCAATTGGCATCTAAAGAGAAAGAATATGATCTATGAAAGGAGCTTTAATCATGCATAGGAATGGGAAACAACCAGTGAAGGAGGAGGCCATAGAGGGGAGTAAGGCTACTAGAAGTGGTCGACCCAAAACTCACATAAATTTTCTTAATAAAATAGGGTATAAAAAAATGACTAAGGTCAAGAAAGAATCTATGGAAGCCACTCACATATACCATACATTTTTTTATGATGGAGCCAAGGTAGAAGTAGAGGAATTAGAGAAGAAAGTTAGGGACAGTAGGAGCATGAATTCAACAAAGGAAGTGGATATGGAACTACTTCAATAGATGTCAAACATAGGATTCTCGAGAACTATAGACAAAAAGCTTTTTAAGATGGTGGAAACATACTAGCTCAACAAGAGTCTCATTGCACAAATAATTGAAGAGAAAGGGAACTAGTAGAGGGATATTTTGAATGAATTGGAATTTCTGGAAAAAAATGTATAATGCTTTGATTATGGCTCATTAAGTAGTAGAGGAGGTGGTAGTGGTAGAAGCATTAGAAGACTCAACCCAATTCCCAATCTACCTACATCCTAGTAGATTTTAAGGAGCATTAGATTTTCTTGATGCATATTCAAGTATTTTTAAGTCTAAATTTTTAGTTCCTTTTTCAAAGGGATTTATTTTTTCTTTAATACTCAATACTCTTAGGAAGTAAGAAGGTCATGGTTTAAAAGACAATCCCAAATTTTTGATGCAAATATATTTTAAGACTCTTAATTATTAAAGATACGTGTAGATGCAATAGCCTACGATGTAACCTCTTTTTTTTATATTAATAGTACCTAACATTACTAAAAAAAACAAAAAACAAAAGAAACAAAACTATTCACATGCTAACTATTCATAACTAAAACAAACTAAATGTTTAAGTTTAAATCAATTACAATAACAAATTAAAAACCTAAAAAATAATCTTCACATAAACTAATAATAATAAAAAAAAAACTAATTACAATAACAAATTAAAAACCTAAAAAATAACCTTCACATAAACTAATAATAAAAATAAATAAATAATTGACATGCTAACTATTCATAACTAAAACAAACTAAATGTTTAAGTTTAAATCAATTACAGTAACAAATTAAAAACCTAAAAGATAACTTTCACATAAACTAATAACATGACCTTAAAATAATAAATAAATAAAATAAAATGTTAAATAATGAATCATTATTTCATATAATAATATTAAAATTATATTCTCTTTATAATTTATTTTGATGATGGATTAAAATCATATTCTCTTTATAATTTATTTTGATGATGGATTGGATTGATTCAAAATGTCAATTCATATAATTTATTTTATAATTTATTTTGATGATGGATTAAAATCATATTCTCTTTATAATTTATTTTGATGATGGATTGGATTGATTCAAAATGTCAATTCATTAAAAATGAATGTGATTTTTCTTAAAAAAAAAAAAAAAACTTTATCCAATAATATCATCATGCTTGAAATTTTGTCTTCGGTATAGATCACAACTTCCTCAAAAACTTTCTTCTTTATATTCTCTTCATTCTTTTTTGAAAATAAAGTGTGATACTATCTATTTGTTTCATCCTTCTTCAATTCTTGCATTTGTTTATTTGTTTCATTCTTCTTCAATTCCAACTTCCTCAAAAACATTCTTCTTTGATATTCTCTTCATTTTTTCTTGGAGATAAAGTGTGATGCTATCTATTTGTTTCATCTTTCTTCAATTTTTGCATTTGTTTATTTGTTTCATCCTTCTTCAATTCTTGCATCATTTTTTATTTGACATTTTCAATATTTTGGTCTTATTCAATCATATAGCAAATTTCCTTTTCACATATTTTGGTCATCTCTTCTTTATGATTTTTCATATAGATTTATTTTACATTCTTAACATAATTAAAATCGCCTGGATTATAATTACAATTTTATTTATTTATTTACATTTTGTTTTTAACTCTTCCTTTGGATCATTATTTTCCTTATTCCATTTTCTCATTTTTCATTACTTTGAGTTCTTAACTTTCTTAAGTCTGTGACTAATAGTTTTTAACTTGAAGGAATTATCTTTTGTTTCTTCTTTATCCTTATATAGTTTGGTTAATTAAAATACTTTATTTTTAAATCATCATTCCCTTTCCTTGAAATCATTTTTAATTTTCTATATATTTCCTTTTTACTTCCTCGATCCATATGATATGACAAGACTTTGTTAAATTCCTCACATGAAATATAGATTGGAATTTCTATCAAGAATCATATATGATTCATTAGCTTCATCAAATAGGAAAACAATTATTGATAAAGAAATTTTCAAATTTTTCTTTGTAAGATTCAACCATTCCCAATAATCAATACTATTTTTATCTTCTCATTAAACACTTAAGTTCTTAAAGAGCTATCAATTTCAAAATACATTAAATTTAGTTATCTCAAATTGTTTGAAAATTTGTATTGATATATTTTTCCTTTTTTCCTACTTTAAATTCCTATTTAATCACTTCAATCAAACTTTTTAATCAAAAGTTACAACAATTTAAATTAACCTAAGTTTTAAAACTCCTCCGTGGCATTTTTTGCAAGCTAAATTTGTACCTATTATACCTTCAAATTTGTTGATCCAAATTCACATTGAAATTTTTTCATGTAAAATTTTGAATTGTATTAACTAAGTACCACCAAACTTAGTCAATTTGGATTTGCTAAGATCAATATATGGGCAATATTCCAAACCTACTATATATTTATATTATAGGAAGAACATGGTTTTACATAGAATAAATTTATAAAATATTTGAAAATTTTGACATGTAACACCATGACATATTAAGATATATCCAATTTAGTGAATCTTATCACTTTTAACAAGGTTTTAAAATTAGACAAAAATGATAAACTATACCAATTATAAATATGAAATTTTCGTGGCTTTGTTGTTAAAATTTTACTAAATATAGTAAAAATGTCTTATTGAAAACCCTTAAGTCACATGCAATTTGCAGATTCCTAGAAAACTTTAAGGATAAAACTATATGGTTTGAAAGTGCCAAACCAAGAATAATTTTCTCTAATACTGAATATTATGAAACCAATACACACATTAGCATGATGAACCTACACACACAATGTTTACCAACTATAGACATAGATCCCAACTCCTAATAGTATTATTACAATGATTTACACAATAACCCTTGTTGACTTAAATGAAAATTTGGTATCATTCATCAAAACCTATCTTAAACAATTAGGGTCTTGTACGTACTTTTGAATTCCAAATATACTAGATTTACAATAGTTATTCCAAATTGTCTAAAACAATTACCATTATATTCTCCACTATTTCCTCTTTCAAACACTTTTTTGATCACCTCAATTAGAATTTCCAATCAAAAGTTATGATGCAAGAGCATTTTGCCTCCAGAAACAAGCTTTTTGAACTGACCTAGGGGGTCTTAGAAATTTACTAAAGGGAGTGGGTTCCCTTAATGGAATTATTGTATTTTCCCTAGTTTGTTATTATATTCTAGAAGTATTGCACATGATAGATTTGGTTGGATTGATATTGATTAAAAGTATTGAATCTTCTTAACAAAGACATATCTCAAGACTTTGTAGATGTCTAAAGATGATATTAGGGTTAGGTGAAAATAGCATGGAGAGTTTTGTGGATCCGAATAGATCAATGAGTTTGTTCTTCCTTGTATATTATTGTAAGCCTATGGGAATGTTTGGTGTGGCCAAATTAGTGAAGTATCAGGCCAAAGGAGAGTATGTCCATATTAATGAAGAATCAAACCAAAGAGAGAGAGAGAGAGAGAGGGTCAATGAAAATCCTTTCCTGTAGAATCGGGCCAAAGGGGCATTACCTGTAATTTTGTATAGTGATCAATTTTAATAAAAGCATATCAATTATGTTTGCAATCCCAGTTAATGTATGTAATGTTTAAATAACCCTCATACAAGAAATCATGGTAGTTTAAGTATGGATACCTAGAAAAGAATTGTGATTTGATCATCGATCAACTGATGAGATCGATGATCCTGATCCTGATCCTAAGTTAACCAGATAATGGAGAGTCAAGTTCTATCACTGTACATGTTACCAGAATTGAGATAAAGGTTTTGAGGAACACCAAATGTTGGATCAATTATACAGTTAAATCATAGCCATTGATTGTATCGAGTAAGTTTTGGTTTTTTGTGTTTAAAAAGGGATGGTTGTGATTAGATTTGGGACAAACTTTATTAGATCAACAACTCACAATGTACTGGCCTACCGACCCGGTGTATTTTAAAACAGGTGTAAAATGGTTCTCAAGTGACCCGATAGCCCAATGATGGGAAATAGATTTAACCGTCCATTTCTAAGCCAAATCAACAGATGAAGGCTATATCAAGAGTTAGAGAGTGTGAGGAAGTTAAGGGAGAGGCAACCAAATCCTCGTGTAAAGATCAATGACAGAGATCAAACATTGGACCAAATCTACAATCCACATTGTATAGGACTACCGGGCCCTGACACATTATCAAACCAAGTTAAAAGGTGTAACGTACCCAGGCCTCCAAGCCGGTCATGCCAATGAAAAAATTTCATGCTCATATATAAATTTGTAGTGTCCCCCAACCATCCCAGGGCTGGGCCATGCCACCTTATAGAAAGGCTCACTTTCATTTGCATAAAATATCATACTTAATAAATTAAAAACAACATCTAACTTTCATTTGCATAAAATATCATACTTAATAAATTAAAAACAACATCTAATTTTTGTTAACATACATTTATAATGCAAATTATACAGACATAAACATTCTACTACAACACAGATTTATGCGGAATTAACAGTAAAATATACATGCAGCAAACACATGCAATTCTTATAAATAATAAACATGTACATGCAATAAACATGTGACATTAACACAATTGATACTTATATTTTAATTGATGTCCACCAATTGCATGCAGACCTTCCACAAACATCCCAACCTTAGACCACGCTGCTAATCAATCTCAGTAGTGGGTCACCCCTGAACTGGAACTAAACTCCACTAGGGAAAATGGATTCCTAAGATAGGTTGAGACTACGGAAAGTCGCACAGTACCTCATGAAGGTTTCCCTCCTAGGATACAACTTACAAACGCATCTCACAACCTCTCATTCCTCACATGCCTACCCCACCTCGGGAAGTATACACCTTCACTGTTCAACAGTTCATCGACTACTCACTTCCCTTCCATGGCTTCAACAACAGGCCATACATGAATTCTTAGAGATCTATAACTGTTGCTGGGATCCCTCCAAGAGAATTCACTTCCCCAACAATCTCTCTCACTTTGAGAGATTTTCTCACAGGCTTGACAACCCGCTTCTTCAATCCACAAGATTGAAAACCTGCCTCTTCAAACCCACATGCCTGACAACTTGCTTCTTATGTCCAAATCCTAAGTGAAATGGGTAAGGGAGATGACATCAAAAAAACTCGGGTATGGCATAGATGATGACAACAACAAAACTCAGGTATGGCACAGATGATGATAGAAAAAAAACTCGGGTATGGCACAGATGATGGAAGCAACAAAACTCAGGTATGGCACAGATGATGGTAGCAAGCCACGCTTCGTCAAGGAACTGTGCTGGAAACAACATCAATTTGTTAAGGCACGGTGCAGGCTCAGAAAAAGTACATATGCGTTGTGCTTCATAGGGAAAGTGAGAGATAGATAAAAAACTGTTGTCGTTTCCATAGGTGTACGGATGTGATAGAGGTCAGCAATGGAGGGGATGGCTCAATGTGTGAGTGAATGGGAAAAGATTGAAAAACAAAATATTTTCCCCACCTATATTTGCATGCACCCTGATTGACACATGGCTCTCCCGGAGCTCATTTTTCTCCACTTGGGATTCATTCCCTCTTCCAAGAGACTTAGGATAAAACAATTATCCTCACCGTAATCTTTAGGAAACAATAATATACTATTTCTTTTAGAGTTAAGCCTTCAATATTATCCCTTTTCCCAAGTCTCTTATCCCTTCCCTTTCCCTTCCTAGTGGATTTTAGTTCCCCATAACTCTTTCTTCATGGTCGGTCTACATGCAATAATATGAGTATTTACATATACAAAAATAGGTTGGTTGGCGTTAGAACCTAGGCTCTCCGGTCTAATATTCAGATAATCCTCCTAGCTTATAATCACTTGGATCACCATCCTACAAAACATGTTTATAATTCAACAAGGGCTTGGCCTTGGGGTATTACAATCTCCTCGCCTTATTTATGCACTGTCCTTAGTGCATCTTATTTACATAATATCAACAAGATTTCCAAAATCTTCAAAAAGATGCAGGTATTCTGCCCGCATAACATCTTCATGCTCCCAAGTTGCATCCTTAGGACCATACCAGGTCCATTGGACCTTTACAAGCTCTATGACTCGATTCCGAAGCTTCTTGATCTTCTGGTCCAGTATGCACACCAGATGCACTTGAAAATTGCCTTCTTGCTCCACATGAATCACATTTCAATCAATCACATGATTAGCATCAGGTATATACTTCTTGAGCAATGATACATGGAATACATTATGAATAGACATAGATGAATGCAATGCAATCATATAAGATACTGGTCCAATCCTCTCTAGGATTTCAAACAACCCACAATATCCAGCTGCCAACTTGGAATAGTTTCCCATCTTCAGGGAACTTTTGTTGGCCTTCACTTTCAAAAATACACGATCACCCACTTTAAACTACGTGTGAGTTCTTCCCTTGTCAACATAGATTTTCTTCCTGTCTTGGTAAGCCTTTAAATCCTTCTTTATCTTTGACATTTGTTCTTTCATTTCCCTGAGCAACTCTGACACAACCACTGCTCTATCAGTTGGGTTGTCCCAACTTATTGGTGTCTTGCACTTTCTTCCATAAAGTGCCTCAAATGGGCTCACCTTCATAAATGCATGGTACCCATTGTTGTAGGAAAATTATACCAAGTGTAGATAATCTTCCCATTTATATGGTTTGTCCATCACATACATTCTTATCATATCCTCTATCACTTGGTTTACCCTTTCTATTTGTCCATCAGACTCGGGATGATAAGTTGTGCTGGAATTCAGATTTGTTCTGAACCCTTTGAATAATCCCTTCCATAACTTTGAGGTAAACTTTGGGTCTTTGTCAGACACAATTGTCTATGCAAGCATGCTACTTCCCTCATATAAATATCAACAACATTGGTTTCCTTGTGAGTAATCTTCATTGGAATGAAATGGGGAGCTTTAGTAAGCTTGTCCACCTCCACCATGATAGAATCATGTTGCTTGCTTGTTATGGGAAATTTGGTGATGAAATCCATTGTCGCCACTTCCCACTTCCACTTAGGAATGGGAAATGGATGTAGCAACCCATCTGGGTGTCTATTCTCAACCTTGACCTTTTGACACTCTAGACATTTAGCAATGTACTAAAAAAATTCCTTCTTCATGCCTGGCCAATAATATTGGCTTTTGACTGTTGCATCTGTTTTATGATATCCTGGGTGTACAAAATAAGGTACATTATGCATCTCTTTCAAGATGATACTCCTCAATTCATGAGAATTGGGTACATAATTATGTTCCTGTACAAGAGAATTTCATCATTTCACAATTTATAATATTCAACCCTTTGCTGCATTTTACCTTGCTGTAATTTTGTTACCATCTCCATCTACTACAAATATGCTTTTGCAACCTCAAAAATTCCTCCTTTAAGATTATTTTGATACATGTTAATTATTGTAGCATATAGTTCATGCACTCTCCTGCTGAGTACATCAACCACTTTCTTCTCTTTTCCTTTGATGTGCTTGATATTGAAGTCATACTCACAAAGAAACTCTAACCATCTACTTTGTCTAGAATTTAGATTTGGCTGATCAAATAGATATTTCATAGCATTATGGTCTATTCTTAGATCAAACCTTTTTCCATGAGGTAGTGCCTCCACTTATCTAAGGCATGCACTATGGCTTCCAACTCCAAATCATGAGTGACATAGGGCCTTTCATGCTCTTTCAATTTTCTGGATTCAAAACATACCACAAAACCATTCCGATTGAGGACTCCACCAAGTCCTTATTTTCATGCATCTGTGAAAACCATGAAATCCTCCTTAGGATATACAATTCTCATAATTGGAGCACTGGTTAAGAACTACTTCAAATGCTAGAAGCTCTTTTCAGATTTTGTTTTCCATTGAAATTTCACCCCCTTCCTTTGCAAGGAAGTGATCGAGTGAGAAATCCTTGAAAACCCTGCAATGAATCTTCGGTAGTAGCCAACTAGACCCAAGAAGGATTTGACTTCTATCACATTCTTAGGTGTTTTCCACCCTTCAATAGATTTAATCTTTTAGGGTCCACTGCTATCCCTTCTTCAGATATGATATGCCCCATATAGTAAATTTGGTTCTGATAAAATGAGAACTTGCTCAATTTGGCATACAATTGGTTCTCTCTTAACACTTGTAACACCATCCTCAAGTGATTCTCATGCTCATCTTTTGACTTGGAATGTACAAGGATTTCATCAAAAAATACAATGACAAACTTGTCTAAGTATTCCCGGAAAATACCATTCATTAAGAACATGAAAAAAATTGGTGCATTTGATAACCCAAATGGCACCACTGTGAACTTGTAATGACCATACCTTGTACTGAAGGTAGTCTTGTTGATGTATTCATCTCTGATCCTTACTTGATGGTATCCATACCTGAGATCAATCTTTGAAAATATCCTTGCATCCTTTAAGTGATCAAAGATATCATCAATCCTTGGCAAAGGATACTTGTTCTTTACAGTTACCTTGTTCAATTTTTTGAAGTCAATACATAGTCTCAATGTCCCTTCCTTCTTCTTCACAAATAAAACTGGGTCACCCCAAGGTGACACACTTGGGCGTATATACCTCTTCTTCAGAAGTTCTTCAAGCTGCATTTGCAACTCCTTTAGTTCTGGTGTACTCATCTGGTAGAGAGTCTTGAATACTAGAGCCACTCTAGGCATTAAGTTTATAGAGAAATCAATATCTCTCTTTATGGGTAGTCATGGTATCTCCTTAAACACACCTTCAAAATCGTCTAGTACGACATGACCCTCAATATTTGGCACCTTATCCTTAGGTGCTTCCTCCATATGAGTGACAATTATTTGGTAGCCCTTCCTGTAACACTTCTTGAGCTGCATTGATGAGATCTCTTAGAAAGTAATTGCCTTGGAAATTCCTTGGACTGTTCTTGGGTCCCCTTCCTCGTTCGAGCAAGTAAATTCCTTGTTATGACAGTCTAAGATGGCATGGTGTTGGTCCAACCAATCCATACCAATTAGACAGTCATAAGAACCCAAGGGAATGATGTTCAAATGTTCCTTGGTACCCATCCCATTCATGCCCATTGGACATGATTTAACCAACTAAACAACTTTTCTCTTGGCTCCTGTAGCCAGCTGCACCAACCAATATTTCCCATGCTTGCTTCTTGGAAATTGAAATCTTTCAACTACCTTAGGATCTATATAGATATGAATAGCTCTTGAATATATTAAAATAGTAAAGGAATGGTTATTGATCATACCTTCTACTTAAATCATGTGTGATTGAAACTCTTCTTGCTTGTTGTCCAGGGCTTCATAGATCATTGGTACACTTATTCCCATGTCCTCCATTGTTTCTACTTGCTGTACATTGTGGAAAACACTCACTTTGTCACTTTTGTGAGGAAAATATCTATACTTATGGTCTCCTTTACAACCCCAACATTGAATAGGTGGCTTCCTTTGCCTTTGCCCACCTATCTCAGCCATTCTCTGCTCTCTAAAAGATGGTTTCCCTTGAGGATTGTTTCTAAAAAATGGTGGATTTTTCCCCTTCTTCCTCTTTTCCCTCTTAAAATTCTTCTTGTCTTCCCAAGCTCTTTGGAAAGTAGGCTTTCCCTTATGATGTTCATACAAGCACTTGGATCTTCTTATGGTTTCCTCCAAAGTTTTAGGATCATCATATTTACTTTTATCACCGATGAAAGATGGCAGCCCACTCAAATATCTTTGGATCTTAACTATCTCATCCTTGATGAAGGAGACATTATTCATCAGTTCTAAAAATATCCTTTCATACTCATCAATGGTCATGCTGCCCAGTTTGAGTTCAAAGAACTCTTTCATATTTTTGTCATAATACCTCTTGGTTAAGTATTTCTTCTCAAAATGCTTCTTGAATTCCTTCCAAGTAACATTCTTCTCTCTGATGTGTTGCACTTGCACAAGCTGATACCACCACATGGGTACCTTTCGTTTAAGCTAGTAGATAAAAATTCTTCCTTCTGTATCAGAAGAATAATTATGCAGTTGGAAACATTTTCTCATGCCCAACAACCATGTCTCAAAATCTTCATCTTTCTTGTGCTCTCCATAAAAGGTAGGATGTTTGATCTTGTTCATTTCTCCTCTCAGTTCATCAACCCCAGACCTATTATGCTTCCTGACAGGGGATGGAATTGAGATGCTATGTGTTCTCCTATTGGAATTCCTTTGGGAGTGATGGTGATGTCTGATACCACTCCTTGATCTTCCTTTTTTCTCAAGGTTCATGTGGCTTCCTGATTTGTTGGAGCCACTCTCCTTATCCAATTTCTTTTCAATTTGTTGTTAATTATGCAAAAATGTGCAGCCAACAGAACATTGTCAGGTTAACTAACTTAACAATTTCAAGAAAACTTGAACCATTATGGTTCAAAAATATATATAAGGCTTCTTTTTGTTGATTTCCTGAGAATTTGACTATTCAAATCCAGTTTCTGGGTGAACGGTTATATTCTACTGTTCNNCCCCCTTATAATGCTTTCTTTCATGCTCAAATTTGAGTCCTGAGAAGAAAGTTATTGACGCAAGACCTCCCGTCCTAAAACCCTTTTATGCAATATTCTGCTGTAATTGCATTGTAAACCTCGAAATTAGGGTGCCAAGGATCATATTAGCTCTTAGATTTGATCACTAACAGGATAAAATATATGCATAACCATATTTTTAATACAGAGGTATTGAACCTAGTTCTCCTTGTATTCCCAAAGGACCTATAACTCCGACCCAGGTGATTGAGGTTGTGACCTTGTTCAATTATTCAGGCGCTAACCTCCTATCGAGGATCGACTGTTGTGATTGAACTGATGTGGATATCTACAATGAGGGACGATTGGAGAGTCCCAACTAGCACGATGTTTATCTCCTTTCCCAAGTTCCGCAATAGAAATTGCTCACCTATAGTTGAGTCCATGCCAAAAGTTGATCCTGCCGAATCTACATATCGACGATCTAAGAGGATTGCAGAGGATAAAATCACATGGATGTTAGTTCTTCGTCTGATATCCACAAATTCTCTCCACCGTAGATATTACTTGTGTTGATCTGATGGTCATGACTTAATCATATGTTGATCTGATGGTTCCTCTATTTCTTTGTTTTACCCAATTGTTGGACTAATGAACTGTCGAGGTATAGTCAACATCCATGTATTAGTGTGCCACATTGCAGAGTTACGGAGTGGACACCTTGCTCCATCCAACAGATGACACATGTCATGTTCTAACTAGTATGAATGGCTTGTGAAAAACACAAATCAAGTTGACACGTGGCATGTTTAGAATGGGTCCATGTCACCCCAAGTGACGTCTCCATGTGACGTCTCTCCGACGCTTCGAGACTTCGAGGCTTTAGGACTTTGGGTCTTCAGAGGTTTCTTCTACATCACCCTTCAAATATATCGAACGCCTAATTTCTGAATAGGTCCATGTCACTCGTGGTGACGTCATTACGTCATGTCACTCTAGAACTCTGGAACTTCGGGCCTTAGAGGATTCCATAAATTCTCCCATCTTTTCCTCCGAACGTCGAATTACCGAACTATGCTACTCCAAAGTTTCGAGACTTTGACACTTCAGGACTTCAAGAGACTTTACCTTACAACACCTCAAAATACCAGAACATCGAACCATTAGAATACGTCGGTCTCCTTTCCTCAGATGTCATATAATTAATGTAGGGACACGTGGCCCCACTGATGAGCGACACATGTTAGGTCCCAATTGGTACCAAGTGCCTGTAAATTCTTCAAAAACAAGTGACACATTCTAGAATTAAGGTAGGTATATGACACCCTGGGTGATGTCATCATGCCATGTCATATCTGGCGCTTCGAGAATTCGACACTTTGGGCTTCGGGAGATTCCACTCCAGCACACCTTATAACTCCCGAATGTCAAAATTCTAAACAGATCCATGTCACTTCGACGCTTCAGAACTTCAGGGCTCTGGGACTTTCGAGCTTTGAGCTTCGTAGGATTTGTCTACTGAACACCACACAGTCCCCAGACTATCGAAATTCTAATCATTACTTAATTTTGTGGACACGTGTCAATGGAAATGGACAGTCTAGATTGGTTTAGGACTTCAAGACTTCGGGAGAATTCTCCACACTACCATACAAATCCTCTGAAGGTCGAATTCCTGAATAGGTCGATATATAGACACATGGTATCAAGCACGAACGATCCAGATTAACTCTGGAGTTCAAGATTTCGAGACTTCGGGAAGAAGTCCATTCTACGTACACTTCAACCAATTTCCCTGAACTCTAAACCATTGAACTACTCAGAGAAAATCCATGACTCTCATCCCCTTGGATGATCTATAGTTTAAAACAACTTTGCGACTTTGGAACTTCAGGCTTTGGCCCCTTTTCTCAACTGAACATAAATTTCACCGAAGTCATGAAGTCTGAAGGACTTGGAGTTTAATTTTCATGCATCTTTTCTAGATTTGATGGCTAGGAAGGGTCTTCCTCCCCTCGCATAGATCCTATGGATAAAATTCAATCTCGTGGTTATCAACCATGATTTCTATGATAACTGCTCCGCCACTCCTCCTGAGCTTTCCATTACCACCCAAGATCTCTCTCAATGCCCCTCTGGATCTTTTTGCATCAAATCCCTGTGGAATTTTTACTGCAAATTCCACAAACACGACCCATCCAGGTTCAATGTTGAAACCATGGTATCTGATACCAATTTGTAATGTACCCCGACCTCTAAGTTGGTCATGCCATTGAAAAACTTTCATGCTATGATATAAATTTTTAGCATCCCCCAACCATCCCAGGCCATGCCACCTTACAGAAAGACTCACTTTCATTTGTGAAAAATATCATACTTAATAAATTAAAAACAACATGTACTTTCCGTTAACATACATTTATAATAAAAATTTAAACAAACATAAACATTTCCTTACAACGCAGATTTATGCGGAATTAACAATAAAACATACATGCAACAAACACATGCAATTCTGATAAATAAAAGACATGTACTTAAACACAACATGTGACATTAACACAATTGGTACTTATATTTTAATTGATGTCCACCAACTGCATGTAGACCTTCCATGAACCTTCTAGTTGTTAAGGTCCTAACCCGCACATAGGTAGATCAATGTATTCAGATGTAAT
>CBVK0101540623.1:0-12345 GCA_900067695.1 Picea abies | reverse complement strand
TGGGTATTTGTTGGGTGCCACATGACATCCTGTGATTGGACCATGTGGAACCTTCCCAATCACCTTTTGACTCATCTGCCACACACCATGATTCTAGGAGGCCACATGGTGGCCTCTGGGTGGTGCCACGTGACGTCACCTGGGGGTGCCACGTGTCAGCTGCCAATTGGCCCAAGTGGCCACCAAAAACTCTAAATCAGCATGCCACATGGAAACCTGTCTTGTTTCTACATGTCATGTTAATGTCACTCTATACATATGATGATGATGTCAGTTATATCAATGATGACATCAATGTTGACTTTTGACTAGGTTGACCACAACTTTGATTGTCTATATTTTCTTCGTTCTGACTTCGTTTGAGGTGTCTTTTGCATCGTTGGAAAGATTGTGACAGGCCCTTTGACTTGGAACTATTTTTGTTGAGATATTAAGACTTTGATTTTTTTCACTTTTAGATCCTCCTGGATCATTCCTCCCCACTATGAAGCTTTTGGGCCTCCAAAATCCTCATTAATCAACAGGAAGGTGAGGGAATTTCTCTCTCACTTTCCCTTTCTCTATCCATCATGATTTAATTGGATGGGTGCCCTTCAGGCCCACTCAAATATATTCTACATCACCCCTATGTGAAGTCCTCATCCTTCTATCCAATATGATATATTCCTTCAACTCATCTAAGTACTCAAGAGAAAACATGTCCACTGAAGGTATTGAAACACTCTCCTACTGATCCATGATCATTGGAGGCTCATAAAGTTTTAGGTTATCTACATTTACAACTGAGTATATCTGTATGTACTGTGGTAGATCAAGGTGAAAGGAATTTGTGCCAATTTTCTCCAAGATGGTGAAGGGTCTGTATTTGATAGTATTGAGCTTCTTTCCATCTCCTTTCAACCGAAATTTGTTGATGTAGAGTGACACTTGATCTCCCACTTGAGACTGGTGATCAACCCTGTGCTTTTTATACCATAACTTAGGATTTTCACTGTAGTAACCTCGAAGAAAATGAACCATTGTTCTATTAAAAGAATTTGTCTGTATGTTGGTCTGTGTATGGAAATAACTACTGCTCTTTAGCTTGTTGTTCATCATTCTCCACAAAAACTTTCCAAGGAATCGAGTGCCTCGATTCAATATAATGGATGTGGGAACTCCAAAGTGGACCCATACATGCTGAAAGAAAAGATGAGAAATTTTCATAGTAGTGATATGCTTTTTACATAGCATGAAGACACACATATTGTTAAACCTATCCACCACTACATACAAGTAGTCATGGCCCATTTTTGACATAGGCAACCCACCTACAAAATACAAGGAGATACTCTTCCAAGGATGAGAAGGAACAAGGAGTGGTGTGTACAACCCCAATTTTCTATTTTTGGGCTCAAAAATGCACAACACATGCCGCTTTACAATCATGGTTACAATCACATTCATTCGAGGAAAAAATACCCTCAGTAAATGCACTACAATCCTCTCTACACCAAAATGTCCAAATACAAGAGAAGTGTAAGCTTCTCCAATTACATGCATTTTCTCAATGGTAGGAATACAAGGTTTACCCAAATGGTAGAATAGTTCATCTTTCAACCAAAATATTTTCACCTGCAAGCCATGGATTAGCCTCTCAAATACATCTTTGAAGACTTCATCAATATCATATTTTCCAACACAACTAACATGAGCATTCTTCAAAGAAATAGATGTAAAAATAGGAGGTCTAAAAGGTATATCTTCTCTCATCACATCTGCAATGGTACTAGTTGCAACCTTGAATGGTTATTGAAGGTTTGGTAGATCTAGTATTGGTGTGGGGTTGATATTTTCTCCCAAAGTTGTGGGGTTGATATTTTCTCCCAAAGTGTTGAAGGCCCTTTTTTGTCCACCTCCCCATTGAAATACTTGTCTCATCTCAAGCATTTCATTTTTATGTAAAGGATTAAGATAATTGAGACAATTAGACTTATCGAACTATTTGGTTTTTACTATCATAAGCACAAGATTCTTGCATGTATAGCTCTCTTCATTTGACCTACATTAATAAGTGATGGGTTAGCTTCCATGTTGTGAGCTTTAGCAATATACTCCACTCCATATTTTGTGAGATGGTATTTTTTCTCTTTTCGAAAGAATTTATCCTTTCAAACATAAAGATAAAGACTCCCTAATACAATACCACATATATCCAAAGGAAACACATCCAAATCAACCTCATCTATGAACTTAGAAGAAATAACAAACCTCAATCTACACTAACTGGTGACCTTAAGTTTTTCATTATCATGTACCCAACCAAGAGGGTAAGATTTCTGGTGAGGTGTTGTGGTTAATCCCAATTTCTTTACAATCTCTTCAGATATCAAGTTAACTTGTGAGCCCAGATCAAAAAGAGTTTCTTCTTTTGTGTTATTTGTCACTACTCTTATGTGGAATAATTCACTTCTTCTTTCATCATTTTCAAGAGATCGAATTTAAGAACTTGAAGTAGCATGCAAGGAAACTTTACCTTGTAATCCATATGTTGTGATATTTTTCTCGTCACTTGAGTTGGAACCTAGGTCTTGTTTCACAGTAGCAATATTTTTTTTCTTCCTTTGGCCACCAAATCGCTCCGGTCTTAAATTCGGATGCAACTTCCAACAATGCTCATCATCGTGTCCATGTTTCTGGCAATGATTGCAAGATTTTTTTTATCCCTCTTTCTTTGATGTAGATGTCCTCTTATCCTTTCCTTTTGAAATGGTCTTCTGAATGCTTGTGATCTTCTTGTACATTATTTCCCCTGATCTCAAGGTGAGTTGCTTGCAAACACAACTCATCTAAGTTTGTGGGATTAAACAATAACAATGTATGTCAAATGTAATTGTGCAGTGCACCAATATATTTCATCAAAGTTTCATGAGAATCTAAAGGAATATTTAATGCAAGTGCTTGTTTCCTAAATTCCTGTGTAAAAATCTGAACACTCTGACCTTTACCCTTCCTTATATTTTTCCATCCCATCATGGATTTTTGAACATAACCCAGTGGAAAAAATTGCTTTTTCAATGCAGATGTAAATTCAGACCATGAAGAAAGGAGTTTACCATTATGTTTGCTACGTTTATTTTTCCATTTCATCATGGATTTTTGGACATAACCCAGTGGATAAAATTGCGTTTTCAATGCAGATGTAAATTGAGACCATGAAGAAAGGAGTTTACCATTATGTTTCGTACCTTTCTAAAGTTTTCTCTCCCACCATACAAGGGTTGTGCCTTCGAGACGAAGATAAGACTATTGGATCTTGACCTCTTCCTCTTCGATCTATTATACACGATAGTAAAATTTGATTTTTCTGATCCAATTATTAAGCTTATCTACATTAGCCTCTCCATTAAACAGGGGCAAATTAAATTTCGCATCTAGTTTCAACACTGGAGTTTTAGAGGTACTTGGATGAATACTAGAATGATGAGAATGAGAGGAAGAGGAAGAAGATATTTAACTTGAATATGGTGATGGAGGCACAAGAGGATCTCCTCCACTTCCATGGTTTACTGAAGCATTATCCTCTTCTTTGTATTTCTTCTTCTTCTCCTTTGCAACTCTCTTCTCGTAATCTACAAACAATTTTTCCACCATGCCTCATATCCAATAGAAAGCTATGTCTAAATCCTTTTCATTCTCTGCATGGATTTCTTCATCCTCCATTTTCTTTCCTCGAGTTGCATGTCCAATATCTGGGTTGAAATTATTGAGTTTTTCTTCATCTTCTTTGAGCTTGTCCCTGGTAAGCATTCACACTCGCAATTCAAGTCAAAGAATACTGCTCTAATATCAACATGATCCAGGATATTTTCATCAATGACTTATTAGAAGAATTACATTAAAGAGTGTAAATGAAATCTTATATGCAACATCATTAAAGAGGACATACATATGGGAAAAGGTGAGAAGAAGAGAAAGAACACAAGACATGATAACAAAGTTCATCCCCAAGAATGGAATACGTCTCTAGGCCCACTTCGAAGTGGAGAGAATTTATATTATCTCAACAATAAAAATTGGCATAAATACATCATTATACATCAAGTTTGAAAAATGGCCTTCAGATCTGCTACTCAGATGCAAAATATGACTGCAACAATGGATTAGTGGTGAGAAAAGTGTAGAAATGACTGCCAAATCATCCAAATCTGGCACTACTCATCCCGGTCCCCTCTTGGGCTTTTCACCTCATACATCATGCCACTACAACCTACAATGATTGTCATACTTGCCTCGTAATTCATGCATTTTCTTTGTTGGGTGCTGACCCCGAGCTCTGGAAAAAGATTGGGCTTAAATGGAAAATATCAGGCAGATATACCGATCCCGTCTATTTGGACCATTGGTAAAAAAATGTAATATTATATTTTTGTTAGGGTAGGTCCGAGAGTCAAACCCCATGAACCCCCCTTTCAATTCTTTTGTTATAGATTATGTATTAATATAGTTTAAAAAACTATATTTTTAATACAACTCTCCCACATATAGTTTACAACCACCATGTATTCAGTATTCAGGTGTTGAAAATTCCTTCCAATGTTGTGATTTGATGTGCACACAGATTTGTGGTACCTGCCGTTGGATCTTGTGGGGATATGTATAGATATGGGGGCTGTCGGTCGGCTCGACAACCGTTTTTATATTTTTTTCATTTTTCCATTTCCTAGCCCTCATTGGGAATTTTTAGGGTGCCATGTGGCATCCTGTGATTGAACCATGTGGTGCCTTCCCATTCACCAAAATTTCCCAGTCACTTGTTGACTGATCTGCCATGCATCATGCTATTGGGAGGCCACATGGCGACCTCTAGGTGGTGCCACATGGCATCACCTAGGGGTGCCACATGTCGCTCGCCAATTGGACCAAGTGGCCACGAAAAACACCAAATCAACGTGCCATGTGTCATGATGATGTCATCATGACATCACTTTGTACAGAAGATGATGACATCAACGATGAATTTTGACTATGTTGACCGCAACGTTGACTAGCCATATCTTCTTCATTCGGACTCCATTTGAGGTGTCGTTTGCACCGTTGGGAATCTTGTGATGAGCCCTTCGACTTAGTGCTATTTTTTCTGAGATTTGAGGACTTTGATTTTTTCCCTTTTAGATCCTCAGGGATCAGTACTCTAGGCACCTTTTCTGGAAACAAATCTTTGAATTCCCATAGCATAGGGTGATATTGAGCCTTCCTCTCTTTCATTTTGATTATTTAAGTACTTGTATATCATACAAGGGGCGCCCTTTTTTTTTAACTTATTAAGTTTTAAGGCTGTTATTTTCCTCACTGAGACTAGATTTCGAATGCCTTGCAAAATCCTTGTATTTTCTTCATTATCTTCACATTCAAAAAACTTCTCATGAAAATTTGATTTCACCTTGTGGGATGCTAGCCAATCCATACCAAACAATACATCATACAAGCCTAGGGGTAGGATATTCAAGGTTTCTTGACTATGTAGTCCACTCATCACAAATGGACAAGCTTCTACTACCTCGTCCACTCTTCTCTTTGTTCCAGTGGATAATTGAACCAACCATGTTATTGCATGTTTCTTTCTCTATAATGAACATGCCTCAACAACTCGAGGTGAAATATAACTGAGGTTAAATCCCAAGTCAATTAAAATAGAGATAGGTTGCTTGGCAACAATGCTTTCCAATTCCACCATAGAGGGTTGGTGGTTTGCTTGTTAATTTTACACAACTGCATATATCCTTGGAATACTTCTACCTACATTTTTTATTGTAGATACCTCTTGCACATTATAAACCTTCCTACTATCATGTTGTATCTGAGGGAAATCCCTCAATAGGTATGGCTCTCCATATCCCCAACATTGAAAAGATCCTTTATTTGGTTCCTCTATTTTCTCTCTTTCTTTCTCTGCTGGTTTATTTCCACTTTGAGGTGGAAAGTTCTGTTGATGCAAACTTCTACTTAGATGACCAAACTATGCACCCTTACTTTGGTTCTTATATGGAAAAGGATTGAATCCCTTTTTCTAGAATCCACTCTTTTCTTTTCTTTTCCAATCGCTAGAAGGATCTTGCTTATGTTTAGACTGATCATAGAAAAACTTTTCCTTCCTTATGATATCCTCCAACTTCTTTGGCTTATAAAACTCAATTTTATCCTGTTAGGATTGTGGTAATCCACTGAGAAAATGTTTCACTCTTTCTTTCTCGTTTTTAAGGTAGGGAACATACCTTAACAACTCCATGAATCTCTTGGTGTAAGCATCCATAGTAAGTTGACCCAACTTATGCTCATGGAATTCCTTAATTTTTTCATCATAATACTTCTTTGATAGGTAAGACTTTCTAAAGTATTTCTCAAACTACCTCCAGGTTAATTTGATTTCTTTCAATACTTTTATTTCCTTGAGATATTCCCACCAGATGGAAGCTCCTCCATTGAGGTTAAAAATGAAAATCCTTGCCTTGATATTTTCAGAGCAATTGTGTACCAAAAAGTACTTCTTCAAACCAAACAACCATGCCTCAAATTCTTCTCCATTCTCGATTTCTCCATCGAAAGTAGGCGACTTAGCCTTCTTGAATTCTTTAGTAATATAAATATGGTAATTCTTCCTCCTTTTCTTCTTAGGGAAACTTGACTCTGTGCCACTACTATAATGTTCTACTGCAATGGTCTTCCCACTAGATGACTCCATGGAAAAGCTTCCACCCGATTTTCCTTTCTTGGCATACTGATGCCTCTTCCTGGAAGAAATATTTCCTACATTGTTGTGAGCTAATCTATGCTTCCAAGCATGTGAAGGGGTTTTCAACCTCTACAAATTTTGCAACTCAAAATTTCTTAGGCCTTGTTGCAGGTGTTTCTAGATTTTAGACAAGATTTGCAGTAAAACTGCATACAAATATGCATGATAATCCTGATCTCTCATGACTCTTTCATTGTCTTCCTTCAGACTTCTAAAAATGGCCATCAAATTTGGAGGGGTTTCTCTATCCCCATGACCATCAAATTCCTCATCTATGAGATGTGAGGTATCTTCCATGCTACACTGCACCATTCACTTCTGATTGTTGTTTAGTATGTCCTATGTGCTCAAACAACAACCATTATTAGTGATTACATTACCAATTTAAATCATGCATGTTAAACAACATCAATTTTTTTTTTGTAAGTTTCAAGCGACCTTGGTGACTCATTAAAGCCTAGATTTTGAACACCACTCTGATACCACTCTGTAACACACCCAACCCCATAACCTTCTCTTAGATTGGTGGGATGCTGAAATTTTCTCTCTCTCACTCTCTCTCTGATACATCAATGAGTGTCTGAAGATTTCTCTTATCAGAATATATTTTATGTCGTGTCTTATAACTCACAATGACAAGTCTCCTCCTATGTCGGTTAAGGTGCACAACAATCCAAATGCCTCAAACATATGGTCAACATTCCTCCTCATATTCAACTTAACATCCTGTAGCTAATACAAACTCATTCTCATCAAGATGATCGCTTTCTAAAATCGTCATTCTCTTTGATGGCATTGTTTCGACATATCATACTTTGGGATCTAATGTCTCTTGCACATGATGGTTCAATGGATATGATCTTCTTAGGGTCTCTATCCAATTGACGGTTACCCACCTTCAATGTTTTGATTTTAACGTACCTAGTGGGACCCACAGTAATCAACGACAAAGATAAAGTCTCACCCATGCTCAAACCAAGGGTCCACCTCCATTCTTGGAGTTCCTCCATATCAGAGTGTCTCCAATATGGTTCCATGAACCAATATGAATGGCCCATTCTGACCCAACACACTCTGAATAATAAAACGATCTACTTTCATTTGAACTGACAGATGTAGTGTGCTTTGGGATATGCAACTAATCATTGAATAAGGTTGAATAACCCTCCTCCTCAGAATGATTCTCACAAGATCTAATGGTTGTAATACCTTGGGTACTCCCCACAAGATCTAATNNCTCCCCACAAGATCTAATGGTTGTAATACCTTGGGTACTCCCCACAAGATATACGGTTCTTGGACTCCCTGCCAACAAACTCTCATTCTAATCCTCTTTCAAGACCTCCGATGATCCTCACTTTGATTCACTAAATTTGGAATCCAATGGTCCAAAGTTCACCATTGTCACCCTCCAATGGATCGATGCTCCAGTGGGCTTGGAGTCTCCCTCAACAGGTTCATAACACAATATTTTACTTCATTTTTTTGGTGCTGGTTTCATACAACCAATGGCCCCAATCGACTTGCTATTCTAGATCAATGGTTGTAAATAATCCTAAGGTAAAACACTGGTTTTCTTCTAAGTAATATTATGAATCCTAACTTAAGAAAATCAAGGTTTATTCTACATTTGTTTGGAGATTTTACCATACTTTTAAAATCTCTAGAATTTACTCTTAACCCACATAAGGTATTATTACTCCAAATTTTTAATAAGAACTTGCATGTCCTGCAAGGTTTCCATATAATATAGGTGATTTTTCATAGGGTTAAGGATATTTAACCCATACAAGAACCTTCCTCACATTTGGGAACACTCATCATCTCCAGTATGAATATTTTGTCCATATCTTGCAAAATTTTCTCTCAAAGCTTCAAGGTCCTATGGGATATAGATTGTCCATACTTGTTTATTTTCATGATTTAACGGATTAAATAATGACAAAAAAAAACATAGCCCATTTTGCTCAGAAATTCAATTCATTGATTACAAGAATTCACATTTAATATTTAAATAATACAAACGCATGTTCACATCATTCATACACAATTAAATAGATCAATTTAAACACCTATATGATCATGGAAATGTCCACAACCAACTGACTGAGAGAGAATGTATTTCCCTCCAACCTTATGCCATACTATAGAGTTCCTTCCTACATTAAGCCACCCATGTGTGAAGCCATGATACCACAGGGGGAATGATTCATCTAGTTTCCAAGCTTAGGATGATCCAACAAGGTTACTCTCCTTCCTCCTCTCACAACAACATAAGTTAAGTTTCCCCTTTCCTACTAAGATTAGGGTCTCTATAGTTTTATCAGGTAGTTTATCAATTGGAATTCCTATGCATATGGGAGTCCCTTATTTTCTATGCAGTTCCTCGACGACCTCCCCTTACTAGTGTTGGTTTATTTATAGTAAGTACCAAGTTGTAGCCCTCTACTACTCCATTTTGGATCCGAGTCTTCTCCGTTTTAGGGTGGTCATCATAAATTTGGACAAGGTTCCTATTTTCTTCAAGTAAAGCTCTCATTTTTATTCTTCTCTTCAATCAACTCCCATGCAAGTCTTCATTCATTGTACCCCTTACACTGTGAGAATGTTTCTCACTCACTCTTTCTCTCTCTACATTGTATGCTCCGTTCCGATCTGAGAATGTTTCTCACTCACTCTTTCTCTCTCTACATTGTATGCTCCGTTCTCCTCTGATACTGCTCTTAGCTACTCGTTGTTCGCTTCCCTGTCTGTGTGTGTGTGCACACTCTTCTCTTCTATGTATCTCCCTCATATGTGTGATTTCTCATGGTGTTTTTCCACCTTTGGTCTCTTCCTCCACCAATCCTTGAGATTCCTATGAATTCTCTCAGAAGTGACCTCTAGTCAAGGATCCAAATTTCTAAAGGGAAATCCAAGGGTTGTACTCTTGTCATGTTTTCATTTGACCCTTTCCTCTTCAAGAGATCAAAATTGTCAGCAATATTACTTCCTCAACCACCAATCTTGTCTTCCATTACTAGTCACATGGATCCATATAGATATGGGTATGCTAGTAGGTGTATGTTTATGCCTTGCAATAAAAAGTTGTCTTTCTAAGAAATCTTCCTATTTTCTTCATAAAAATATCTCAACTCCACCTTACCCAACCACTTCATCAGTTAATGCCTCATCAATTCCCACTTGTGTATCATGGCTAGTACTTTCAAGGTTGTTCCCTCATCAATTCCCACTTGTGTATCATGGCTAGTACTTTCAAGGTTGTTCCCTCTTAGACACTTGTTTGGTGTTTTTCATTAATTAAACACAATTGCATGCTTCATAATCACATCATATGAAGTCTAAACATAATTACAATCTTGGGGGAAAACATGGTGTTACACATTGTCTCTATCTCAATAAACATTACTAATGCTTGATGCTCGAGCATCACACCACCCCTCTCTTTGGTTGTATTTTCTCTTCTATCATTAGCACTGCCAAAATTTTCTTTACTTTCAATCTACATGTATTCTTCACCTTATTTTCTCTATGACATCACCACCTTCTTATCTAACTATTACATTTGCATGAACATGCCATCCCCTTGTGATCTTTCCCATTAATGACCATTTCATGAAATTTGGTCATATAACATAGAATATCATTATTTATAGACTTCAAAAGTGTGAATATCATTGTTTCCAAAGTGAAAAATTGGATTATGAATGTGTGAATATTGTTGTTTCCAAAAGTGTTATTTTTAGTTCCAAAAGTGTTAATTTTGATTTTTAAATTGTAAATTTTTATTCTGAAATTATGAATTTCAATTTCGAAAGCGTCAATATCAAATTATGATAGTGTGCATTTGGATTTCAATATTGTGAATTTATGTTTTGAAGTGTATATATCAAATTTTAATATTAATGTGTAATATTTAAGTTACATATTTTCATATGTATCACTATGACATACATTTCTAAATATATCAAGATTAAATAGAATAAAAATAGAAACAAGTATTTTCATTGCATTGACCAATAAGGATGGACACCATCACCACCTATGTGAACACATAAGAACTATTCACCACACCCACGTACTGGACCAAGGGAGAAGAAAGAAATTGATCTTCAATAATTTTAACGAAAGTAATGGATCGATACTATTGACTACTAATTTATGAGTTTTATGACATGATACATGTTTTTAAAAAGGGACAAGTATGGAAGTTCTCTCAAATAAAGTCTCATTCATCAACATCATTCTAGTTCTCTCCATTATGCTCCATTTGTCCTTGTTGTGCTTTAATTGTTGCAAATCCCTTTTTAGTTATTTTACTTTTCTATCTTGTCCATCCTATCTTTGGTGACCATTCCCATATGATCCTATTAACATTGATAAACATATTTCCTTCTCTTCCAACATCTCATTGTTGATTTTTTTTAAAACAATATTTGTATAAAACATTGTTTACCTTTGATGTTTTAGTGGGATTCTATAATTCAACCTATATATTGTAAGAGTCAACAATAAAACATGAATCTCGGTAAAAATTTACCTTTTCTCTACTCAACCATATTGAACAATCAAGATCTAGTGATTTTACATATCATGTTTCTTGTAGAATATTTTTTTCCTAAAATTTAGTTTTTAATGCATTCCATTCAATAAAGTCACCCATTTATTTTGACAATGTGTCTGCATATTTTGATGCATGCAATAATCGAATCTCTCCATTGAAAACATTAATTATGTTCACAATGAAACAACTAGGCTTAATGTCATTGTTATGCAAATGATTTCTATTTGGGTAAGTTATTCCCTCAACTACTTTTAAACCACCCATTAGCAAGTGTACAAGGTATTCAACATTGAATATCCCAATAGTAATTTTTGATAACTTGCAACATCATAGACATATGTTATTTGAAATTTAAATTCTTTTTCACATGAATGTGGTTTGAGATGATACAAAAAGCATCACAAAAGCATTACAAGACCATCTCCATTTGATATGATCCTTATTCCATCACTCAAGTTATTATATTTGTCTCATTTTATTTGGATCTTCTTACTCATATTAGAAACATGATGCCATGAACGTGAATCAACTTGACCATATGGACCACCATTAATATGTAAAAATGAAGTAGAAATTCTCCATCCTTGAGTTACTATACTCAATTTAATTTCTCCTTGAGAAAGAAACTTTGTTAGATACAAATATTAAAAAAAAATATGTCTTAACAAACTACTACCTATTTAGTTGGTTTTAAAGATAAATATCATATGAGACAAGGCACACAGTCTTATTGCGGTTGGCTATTAAGCCCCTAGACAAAGCCCTATGTTAAGAATAAATCCCCATGTAAATCCCTAGATATTGAGTTGTATTTATATTGTTATATTAGTATTGTGAGCTAGACCTTTTAATTGTTTTTGTACCTTTGGTCTCTTATATATATATATATATATATATATATATATATATATATATATATATATATATATATATATATATATATATATATATATATATATATATATATATATATACAACAGAGGCCTAGTTTTAGGATCATCTCATCTTG
>CBVK0101540593.1:0-11162 GCA_900067695.1 Picea abies | reverse complement strand
AGCCTATAGCTAGATCTGTAAATGTATAAGGGAGAAAAGACTTGAAAGGGATTAGGTCATCTTCAGATAACCCTTCATAAAGTACAGTTATTTTGGATTCATTAACCTTAAGACTCGAAGCTTTACAGAACAATTTGATGTGTTTGTCTATTTCCAGCCATTCTTTTAGAGTTGCATTGCTCATGATTAATACATCGTCCATGAAGAATAAATGGAGAATTTTAATCATTCTAGACACCTTAATACCTGCTAGTTTTCCTTTCCCTTTGCTTTCTTTTAATGAAAGGCTAAGGCCCTCCATAACCAGGATAAATAATAAAGGGGATAATGAACATCCTTGGCGTAAACCTTTGCCACTCCTGAAGAAATCTGTAGCCTCTCCATGTAGTAACACAACAAAGGAAGAGGATACAACACAACTCATAATCCACTTAGTCATATGTAAACCAAAGCCCACTTGTAATAAAATCATTCTTAAAAAATCCCAATCTATACAATCATATTCCTTTCGCAGATCCAATTTCAGAACCATGGACTTTAATTTCTTTATTTTTATGCTATGGAGGAACTCATGTGTTGTTCCAATAACATCTTGTATTTTCCTACCTTTCAAAAATCCCAATTGTTCTGTTGAGATTGATCTAGACATGATAGGTTTTATCTGATTTGCAATTATTTTTGATATTATTTTGTAGCATAAGTTACATAAAGAAATAGGTCGAAAATCCCCAAAGGTAGCTAGCTTATTTGCTTTTGGTATAAGGGCAAGGAATGTATAATTTAAGCTCCCAGCAATAAATCCTTTTAGTCTTAACTCCTCAACCATCTCTAGGAGATCCTCCCCAACCAAATAAAAAAAGTGAGTGAAAAACTCGACAGTCCAGCCACCGAGCCCTGAACTTTTATCTTTTTTGAAAAGAGATAAAACTTATTTTAATTCATCCAAATTGACTGGTCCATGAAGTGATCTTTCCTCTTCATCATTAACCAGACTGGAAAATAGACTAGTGACTTTGACTTGCTCAAATGTGGTAGGAAGACTCGATGCTTTGAACTAGTGACTTTGACTTGCTCAAATGTGGTAGGAAGACTCGATGCTTTGAAGAAATTTTTGAAGTAATGAACTGCCTCCTCTTTTAATTCTCCCTGCCTTGTGTGCAAATACCCATTATCATCTGATATATCCCATACATGTTTTTGATTCCGACTGTGGTTGGAGAAATGATGGAAAAACTTGGTGTTTTGATCACCACTTTGTAACCAAATCGCCCTACTGGGTTATCTCCACTCTTCTTCTTTTGCTTGTAATAGTTTATTTCTTTCTTGTTCCAAATTACATAGGTGATTTTCCGATGCAGGATGTGATGTATCTTCCACCATATTCATAATTGTATCTTTTATTTTTGTTTCTAACATCTCCAGATGTATCAAATTCCTTCCATTTCTTTCCTTTACCCATAGCTTAGTCTGTGTCTTCAAATCCTTTAATTTCCAGACGATTATGTGTTGTCTTCCTTCTTCGGATAAAAAATTTGGATCCTACCAAACCTTATGAACTAGGACATTGTAATCCTTTTCGAGCAGCCATTGTGAGTTTAATTTAAAAGGGTGGGCTTTATAAAGAGGAGGAATCACCAACTGTAACAAAACAGGGGCATGATTTGATATAAAGGGATACTCCACCTAGGACCTGTAGAGGCCAACGCTTGTTAATAAATCTTCGGATATATAACATCTATCTAGTCTCTTGGTGATATTGTCAGTACCAGTTCGACCATTCCTCCAGGTAGGTACAATATTGTATGGTTGGATATCTATTAAATTCTTGGATTGAAATGATACTTTGAAAAAAATAGTCAAAGATCCAACTAGTGTGGTTCCTCCCCAGACCTCATCAGATGAGATGGTTATGTTTAGATCGCCCGCAATGACCAAATTTTTATATGACAAGAGACCATTGTCTACCACCAAATTCCAAAAATTCTTCCATTATGAGCATGGGCCATATATATTGAGCAGAGTGAGCTCCCTATGGCTAGCAAAACATTTTCCTGTCAATAGAATACCAGCGCAAGTAAGGTGAGGAACCAATTCATAAATGTTTGGGTCCAAGGTAACTAATAAACCTCCATAAGTACCAACCAAATTTACAGCACAAGAGACCCAAGATGGTCGGAAGCGGTTTATGAAATCTCTAGCTTTTTGTTCATGTACTAAGGTTTCCTGTAAAAAAACATGAAATCTCTAGCTTTTTGTTCATGTACTAAGGTTTCCTGTAAAAAAACGATGTATGGACTAGTTCTGTCCAAAAGACGACGGACAGAGGCAGCTTTGAGTGTGACCCTGACCCCTCTAATATTTAATGAGAGTAATAACATTACTTAGCCCTTGCTAGGGCTTTCATTGCTCTAAGTGCCCCATAGTCAGTGGTAGAGGGAACAATGTCGATAGGTTGTGTGGTCAAACCCGCCAACTTTTTATGAGAGCTCTGTGTCTTAATAGAAGAATGTTAAATGCCCAGGCCTCTAGACCATGCAAATTCTTTCTCTGCCATTTCAGATCGAGTACAAGAAGTACTAGCCCTCCCACCACTAGAAGATCGAGTACAAGAAGTACTAGCCCTCCCACCACTAGTGGGATCATCATATACAGTGTGTCCCAAGTACACAGGTAATTGTACAGTGGAATTAGTGTCGCAGATATAAGGAATCAGGGAATCCAGCACATCATTGAGAGTAGAGTCATCATCCTCAGATTCCCTACAACCAGGTACATTTTCAGTACCATCCGACTGAGGCAAAGACAAAGGAGAGGAGATAACCGACGGACTAGGGTCATCACAGCTAACAGGAAGCCTAGGCTGAGGATTCAAGAAAGAAGAGTGTGTAGGACGCTCGGCTAGAGTAATAGACTTTGCCCCCATAAACCCCACCAGTGAAGTAACTCTATTCACCTGTCGAGTTGTCTCCACTAAGACAGGTCCAGATGGTTCCCTGTCAATCTCGGAGGGCATATCACCTTTGGAAGTAGAACGTTTAAGCCAACCTGAAGCATCCAAAGCATCCCTTTCCCACAAAGATAAAGTAGAAAAAAGTGTGGGACAGTGTTTTTTTAACTTATCGGTGAGCGTGTGCAGAGGCTCAGGCTAACTATCCAGCTCCAAAGTATAATGTAGGGTCCCAGACCCAAAGGAGTCCACTTCTGGTGTGCAGTTTAGAATATCCCTAAGATTAGAAGTGTCTTATGACACCTCTTCCTCCACGAAACCTTTACAATCCCTTCGGAGGTGGCCCGTGTTACGACAAAGGCTACACCGGAAAGGTATTCCAAGGAAATCTAACCTCTGGAGTATCCAACGACCACGCCATTCGATCTCTATAACCTTCGGCAGCCCACAATGTATGTCTATATCCACCAGAATTCTTCCAATCTTCTTGGACGTAGCCAAAAGAGTATGTATGTCCATAGTAATATAAGTACCCAAGGAGTCTCCTATCGCCTTAAAGGAACCCTCGTTCCAGAGTTGGATAGGTAACCCGGGTAAGAGAACCCATAGGTGGCGGTTTTGAAAATAATCAGTTGACGGGTCAAAGGCTACCCTCCACCGCTTCAACATCAAGCTGCTACCACCAAACACCCACAGAGTGTCCAGTAGAAGGGTCGAATCCTCTGTAGTTTTACAAATAAAACCCATCTAGCCTTTCGTGAGGTACATAATTTTAGGTGCGTAGTCTAGTAAAGGAACCCAGTGTTTGTCAACTCAGATCGAGACAAGTTCCTTACTCAGATAGTGGTAAGAAACTCTGCCCACTAATCCACACAAATTCATCCTGCAGGTCTCCTCTAGACCTACGTCGGAGCCCGGGACAATTTTCTTAACAATTTTGTTTGCTTTCCACAACTTGCGTCTTACACCTGTGGTATTAGTGATCTTTCTCGCCTTTCTTTGTGTGCTGGGATAAGCCACACCCCTGCTAACTGAGTTCAAACCACTCACAGGATTTGACACGAAGGAAGGCGGAGTGTCAAAAATCCTACTAAGTTTGTGGGCAGGTAAGGTGGTCAAATCACTAGAGGACATATTAAATGAGATTGTATCCATTCCCAAGGTATCTGTTGTAGTGAAAAGACCTTCCCTCTGCCAAATGGCCTCGTCAGAAGCACCCATAAGTGCACTGACGTTGCCTTCTAAGTCAGCTAGTCGAGAAATCAACATAGTCACGCCACTTGTACTCCACTAGAAGTCGTTAAGCCAGGAACATCTAGGCAGACCAGTTCCCCAAAATAGTAAGAGGAGGCGAAGATAATGGGAACTGGGCCCAAGTACAGTAACTTAATGACGAACTGCGGAGAGTTAATAGGTGCTTAAATAATAGAGTTAAATGACCACGGTTCCAAAAAACTAAACAAGGAACCTCGGTAAAGGTGGATAATCACTAGTTAATGGTGGAGAGTCACTAGTTACGCAGAAAAGAAGTCAAGGACAAAGTAGGTAGTAAATAACTAAAAAACTGCTAAACCTGTCGTAAGCAAGGCAACCTCGCCCTAGGTAGTATTATATTTTTCCCTCCGCCAAACAAGGACTCCAAAAAAACTCAAATCTCAGTCCAAGTTCCATTTCCAACTTTAACTCCATTCAAAAACTACTCTCCCACCGAGTTGCAAAGCCAACCCACTTACGCCTTCCCCTTAAAATGCATTGAATCCATATTTGTGTCATATTGGTAATGAGCTTAACCACCTTATTGTTTAAAATATGCATTATAACAAATAAATGTCTATTATAAATAAATGCTTTATATATCTCCTCATCAACCTTCACTTAATAAAATTATTTTAATCTATCAAAGTACTCTCCCAAACGGAGAAAATGGGAGAAAAAATAAGCCTTCCATATATCTCCTTTGATCTTAAAAGTTACATTTTAATTAGAAACATTGAATATGTCCATCATAAGTTAAGTCATAGGCATGCCTTTTCAATCAATTACATCACTTGTCACTTTTGTGATAATAAGGGCCCATATGCAACTCATTCAAACCTATGCACATTGACAATGATTAATTTAAAGGATTAGAAATTGTTGGCTCCATATTTTAAAGAAACTAACCAACTATGTATATTTAAATATTATATTAATATGTGTAATTGTAAAGTACCTTGACTTATACTTTGTGTTTGTGATAAACGTAAAGTTTTATGGTTCAATATATTTGAAATTGGGAGTTGTCTTGAGATGGATAATGGGAATGGCGTATAAGTTTAGGAAGGGAATTATGTAAATTATTTAGTTAATTTGATTTTTATTAAATATTATTTAAAAAAAAAAAATCATTATTAATAGTTTTGGTTTATTCGTCACAAATATGTATTTCTACATTATAAAATTATGAATTTTGATAACAACATATTTACTGGGGCATTTTGTATTTAAAGATGATAATAATATTACTACAATGATATGCATAACTTGAAACATTCTCAAAAGAAAAACTGTGGAGAGTTGGTTTAGGCAGGGGAGAAATAAGTGGAACAGAACTTCAATTTTTTGGAGAGCTCTTACCTCTTCGGTGAATATAATCATTGACTGGTTGTTCTGGAAGCTGGGTAATGGGAAAGATATAAGGATTGGAGCTGACCTTATGGTTGGGTCCAACTCATTCTATAAATTATCAGAGGACATTCTTTTAAGGTTAAAAGAACAAGGATCACTTGTCTTGCACATTCAGGGTCAAATACACATGAAGGATTTTTTTATACAAAGTGGAAATATGTTGATATATTAGGATTGGTAGGATTTCTAAAAGATGAATGGATAAAATATACAAATGGGTTGGTAAATGCAGAAATTGAACTTACAGATGAAAAAGATAGTTTACTGTGGTCTAGGGATACCAAAGAAGGACAGGTTAATGCTAAATTAACATACAAAGTTCAAATGGTGGAGGGTAGGGGAGAAGAGCCAAAATTCTGGGATTTTGAGATGTGGGAGTGGTAATTACCTTTAAAAGTAAAACTATTTATTTGACTATTGTTGGAAGAGAGAATATTGACTTGGGATAACCTGACAAAAAGGGGCTTTTAGGTCCTAGTTTATGCGTGCTATGCAAGGAAAGTGAAGAAACTTTGCTACATTTATTTAGGGAATGTAGGTTCATAAAAAATATTTGGTATATTTTATCTAAGGAACTTAAGTCGGTTAATAAATGGCAAGGAGGACAATTTGAAAATAGTTTACATAATTGGACAAAAAGAAAGGAAAACTGGAATGAAATTCCATGTTTCATCAACTGGGAGGTTTGGAAGCATAGGAATATGCTGAGTTTTGAAGATAAGGAACTAAACCTTATTAGAGTGTGCAATTACATACTACAGGATCCGGGGGAACATAAATTAAGATTGGACACTTCTCACAAAAGGATTGATTGACCACTAGTTTTTGATTGGGGTGGGGCAATAGGTTTTTTTGATGGGGCATCACAGGAAAGAGGAATGAAATGTGGTGCTGGGGCCATACTAAAATGTCCTTTATTGGGCACCTTAAACTAAAAATGAATTGTGGGAAAGGAACAAATTCAAAAGGAGAGATGTTGGCACTTTGGTTGATATTATATTTTTCATATCTTAAACAGGTACCAAGATTACTTTTGATGGGTGACTCTAAGATTATTATTGATTGGTATACCAATGACAATAATCTTCAGGTGATATCATTGCAGTCCTGGATGATCAAGATTAGAGCACTGAGGAGACAGTTCCAACAAATCAAAGCCCATCATATATACAAAACATATAATCAGGTAGCTGATCAATTATCAAAGGAAGCACTATGTATGGAAGAAGGTTGGATTTATTGGTCACAGGAAGCAGATGGACAACAAGAAATTTTTGAAAGAATTGAATTCAGTTCTTAGAAAAATCATCAATAGACTATTTTACACCGGTATTTTGTATATTTTAGATATAAAAAGAAAATAACTTTTTTGTATTGTGGACATAGGGATGTATAGAGTGATGAATAAAGCATCAAAAGATATATTAGAGACAAAAGCGGATAAGCTTCTTGTTTAAAAACTTGAAACACTCTAAAATGTTTTTTTTATTATTAAGAAACCACACCAAATTTTTAGGAAGCTTGTATTTAACTTCCTAATTGCATAAAACAACCCATTTGCATAGAAAATAATTCAAAAAAAACAAAACACAACCATAAATATAAATAGTGGTAAAAAGTTTCAAACACCTCATGTTTATCAATTAATCATGACTTCTTAATCTTTATATAGTTTCAGTAGGTCCAATGATTAAGAACATATGTTACTTTCTAAGAGATTTTACATATATTAAATCATCCTCTCCATTAAATAATTTGACAAATGGAAAAAATAATCAGTGAGAATCCATGAAAATCTCCATTTTAACAATAAATCAGTGTATTTCTAAATTTTTCACATTACAAATAAATTTTATATTTTCCATAACCATTTAAATATTTCCATATTCCATTTTCAATTAATTAAATTTATAATTTTAAAAATAAAAATGTTTTAATCAATTAATTAAAAATATAAAAAAAATCAAAATTTTGTAATATTTGTTTATCCTTTATCCACAAATCAAAAAAATTATACTAATTTAGTGTTTAGCTTAGCTGTAATCTTAAAATTAAAAAAAATAATAAAAATTAATTGATTAAAAAATATATTTACACGATTAACTTATTCCAAATTCCGAATTAATAAAATTTTCAACTCAATCGAGACCACTAACTAAAATAAAGAGTAGATTCCGGTCGTGTTTGCCTGCGTCACCACCGTCCGTGGAGACGACGTAATCCTTGGTAGCCACGTAGATTTCCCGGTCACCAGGAGTTTCTCCGGCGCCGTCCAGTAAAAAACACGGGAAGGTTTCGGCGCCTCCTAATTTTTTCCCTTTTTACTGACATTTTCTGATTCCGTCCGTCATTTTTACTGACATTTTCTGATTCCGTCCGTCATTTGACGGGAAGCCTGAGGAATTTATGATGTCTCTACGCTACGAATCCAGAAAGAAAGAGAAATGGCATGCCTTCTGACGGATGAACGAGCTTCCATAGCCGAGAGCGAGGATCGAATCCCACCAATTCTCTCGTAATCTCGTAGCCGCCTCAGATCTCGATCAATTTTCTGGCCGGTAAAACGCAGCAGTATGGGAAGAACAAACGGAGAAAATCATGCTGGCTCCGGCTCCTCTGAGATCACAGGTGCATTAATTCTCTTGTAGTGTTCTAATTATCCTATTTCTGTGCTTGTGGGTGTAATTTGATATGTGTGCAGTGCCCAGATAGTCTGGCTTTAACCCCATTGCTCACATACTGACAATCTACACTACAGTATACCAAATCCATTATTGCTGAGATTGACCTTATCATTGTTCTGTTTCTATGAAGTGGGCTTCATGGAATAATGCCTGTGCGTCTAATTCATGGAAACAGCTTTATAGTACTGGGGATGAGTAATTTTGTTGATTTTTATTTTGAAGTTCCAGAGACCACTAAGCAAGCAGCTGACAACAGCAAAAATAATATATGATTGTCCTGGTGCATCTATTAAGGGTTGCTTTGCATTCCTCATTAGAATCACTGACACCCAATTCTATTAAGGGTCTCTTTGCACTCCCAATTAGAATAACTGATACTCAATTCACTAAGCTCTGCTACAGTAGCTCACCCAATGATCCCTGGCCCCTTGCTAGCAGGATCTGCTTTAGGGCACCCAGATTGGAACGATTTTGTTCGATTCTGGAAAGGGTGATCGATTTGGAGAATCCTGCTGATGATATGGAAAGTGCACCTAATGGGTGATTTGGAGAATGCCCCTAATCACCGGGACTGCTATAACCTATGGCCGAAATCATAAGTTATTTAACTGTATTGATTGAAAATTTGCAAGAGAGTGGGGATCTCTCAAACCAGGTAAGAACATGGATGCTCAGAATCAAATAAATATAAGCTCAGATACTGACCAACTATTTCCCGGTTAGAATCTGCCAAAATGTAATGACTTTGCTTGTCAGAAATTGGACTACTCTTCAAGTTAACATAAATTTGCTGCAATTTGCCCACTGCTTTCAGAGGGCTTCTGTCAATCACTTGGGTGAAAATAAGGCAAGCTAAACTGGACTAAAATTTATGCCTTTTTAACATGAATGAATCCCCATCGAGTGTTAGGTCTGTCAGTCATTTTATTATTAGTATTACTGTAATGAGAATCTTAAAAAAAAAAAAACATTTATATATCCTTATCAGAGTTTTTATCCAAACTATGTAGTATAAACGTTTTATGTTTTTACTTTTTTCCTAGTTTTTATGCAGATTATGTAGTCTGAATGTTCTAGGTTTTTATTTTTTTCTGGATACATTTTTTTGATGAGTTTGGTTAAAAATTTGATCGAAAATGTGAAAATATAACTGGAATTACAGATTTCAGTGATTAAAATCACATATAAATTCAACCTTAGCTAACAATTTCATTACCTAATTTGGATAATAGAACATTTAAACTACACCCCTGAAATAACTAAAAACATATTTGATAATGTGCTTATTTCTTCTCAAACCCTTTTCCAAGTCTTATTATTTACTCTAAATTTCCCCTCTTATTATATAATCTAAACTGCACCATTAAACATGAAATAAAATATTCCAAACCACTGGATCCATGCTTGCTTTTTAAATCAATACAGTAACAATGCCGACCTATCTCTGAACCATTCAATTAATCTTTGATACACGAGAATATTAGTAAAGAGAGAATTAATTAAAAACTCGCTGCATCATCTATAGATCTAGGCCACTGAAATTATAATGCTTATTATACAAAATACACTGACAAACACCCAACATCCAACACCACTGACAAACACCTCTGTTGGATTTCAATTATGTTTATGTTTTTATTTTCTATTTTTTATTACATTGACGACAAAACTTAACCAGTAATTAAATCTCAACCCACAATCCAATGGCCTAAATAAATAAATTCTAGTCTATGAGAAATGCTAGACCATGCCTGATATTTTATTTTATATTTTACCGAATGAAAAAGGAACGCTGATTTTTGTAATCACATCTCATTTTATGGGGCGGCTGCTTATTCTGTCAGCACATGACAAATTGAAACAGTAAAGACGGGCATCTTCTGGGCCCTCTGAATAAATAAATCCGTCCATCCAGTCAAGTTGGACGAAAAATCGTACGACTGTAACCCCCAATACTTGCAATTTTGTTGATGGCAGACAAAACCATCCAATTCGCAAGCGTGGTTCAACGAATGAAAGGCAATCATCGGAACGCGGATTGGACACTGCGTTTCTAGTACCTTCGGTAGTCTTACTTAATTTGTATTTGTATAAGAGTGTTTCTTGCTGTGAAGTCTTAAATCTTTTCTCTGAAACTGATTTAAATTCACTTATTCTATTTTTTTTATTATATATTTTTCAGTTTATTTATTCAAAATTTATGCAGAAATTGTTGATTTGAGTGGTTGAGTTTGAGTGAGGATTTCACTTATATTTATATAGCAGGATTTTAATGAAAAATGTCAAAACTTAATTAAAGTAGGATAATTAGTCAACTATAATTTGATTTTTTTATATATGAATTTATTGGGTAGTTTAATTTTTTTTTATATGAATCTGGTTGATATTTTGCTTTCATGTAAGTATTGAGATTTAGTAATCCAAAGAGTAGTTAAAATTGTTAAATCAATCTTTGAAGCTGTTGAATGGATCTGTGTAAGAGAAATTGCAATTTCAAGTTGAAGGGAAAATGTATCCATAGAATTTAGCTGAATTAAATCTGAAAACTACTAAAATCATTGACCTATTATTCTATTTCTTTTAATAAAAATTAAAAAAATAATCATTTTAAAATATAAATTCACACTTTTCAGATTCCATAAAAAAAAATTATGATCAAACTCAATTATGTATCTTTAGATATCTTCTCTCCATGTTTTTTCCATTAATTTTTAACCTAAATTTTGATAAATTTACTTTGTTAAATACTTATTTTAATTTTGATAAATTTACTTGGTTAAATACTTATTTTTCTTTTTTAAAGTTTCTATGATCATCCCTTTTATATATATATATATATATATATATATATATATATATATATA
>CBVK0101540571.1:0-14682 GCA_900067695.1 Picea abies | reverse complement strand
CCACTTCATGGTGAGTCACCATACTATGTGTTGATAATTTCCCGCGGTTGATCTTCCACTTGTGTGTAAAAGGTAAAACACTAGTTGTTAGTCAATATTTACATTTGTTTATAACCAATGCTAGACCTGTTGATCCTGTACTGGTAAAATACATGGGGGTCTAGCAATGGGGGCATTTTGTGTGCCTTTGGCTTTTTGCGCACACCTCTCATCTGGATGACTAGCCTCTTACTCTGGCTTTGCTCCTCTAGAGTAGCACTTGATGTAGTTTCTTGTGTTGTCTCATCTTGTTTCTATTGTACCTGTGGCACCTGTGTGTTGTCCTTCTTCCCCACCTAGGATCCTTTCTTGGATGTCCACCCTTTCTTCTATTGTGCCTTGGTCTAACCTGTCCTTGACTTCTTGGGCACTATTATCTCCTTTTCATGTGTCTGTTCCTGTCTTACCGCCTCCTCCTCTATCTTTGTGGGTATTTCTTGAATGAGGATTGGAATTCTCCAGTCATCTTCCCAATCCTTAATGGCCATCTCTATGTATGTTTGCTTGATGTAGTAGTGCAGTTGTAGCCATTTATTATTGGGATATTTATGCGCTTCGATCCACATCACATGTCTAGTGGATTTGAAGTTGGATATGCCTTGATACTGTGTGATTTATTCCAATGTGATCCTCCAAGTGTTGGTGATGTTGTCCTATATGTCACTGAGATAGCCTTCAAATATGGCTACATTTTCCTTTCTATTCTTGGATTCTGAAGTGGACCCCAATGATAACTATCGTGCTCTGTGGCAGGGATTTGGTCTAGTGGAAAAAATGAATACTTCGGCTCCTTCCATCCAATCAAGGCTATCAGGATGAGTAGCCATGAATAATTAAATTATGTCCCCAGATCATGCACATCCTTCCAGTTGTCTAGGAACAAATTCAGTAAATAAGGGGCCTAGACAAGTGTGGTCCCCTCCGCACATTGTGTTGCAACTGTGACAACCCCAGTTGGGACTTTCTCCTTGCAGAATTTCTTGAGTAATTTACATGCCATGATTTTTGTGGCCATTCTTGTCGCGACGTCACTAATCCACTTGATGATGATTCTGTGTGACCCCTTTTCGGTGCCATATTTATTCTTTATTTCCTCATCCAGTACTTTCTCCTTTGTTTTGTCCTCAAGGAACTGTATGAGATCCTCACCCCATGATGGCAACCTTGTGATATATGTGATGAGCTCTACGTCTATTGAGATGATTTGTTCCAACCACAGGTATCCACCATGTGCAAATTCCATCAGCTGCTTGATGCAGTTGTTTGCATACCAACCCCTCCCAAAGTGTGGTAGGTCCAAAAGGCCTAGAATCCTATTTTTAGCCAGTCCTGTTGCCCACTAGACTAGTTGATTAATTGGTTCTCCAAAGGGTCCTATACCCACATTCTATAGGTAGACTTTCTTGACGAACTCTGGGAACTTGTCGGTGATTGTCACTTCATGGTCTGAGTACCTTAATTTCTCCACATGACCTAAAAAAATTGTTGTTATATGTACCCCTTCCATAATGTGTAGCAAGACAATGGTTGCGGTGGGTTGTCTATGTGGTGACCTTGGTACCGTCTGCTTTCCCTTTCACTGTGGTGGCTGACTCGAGGTTCCAGCCTCCATTGTTCATTCTTCTGCATACTCCTCTAGTCATCGAGTGACATATTCCATTGTTCCCTCTTGTAGTTGTTTGTGATCTTTCTGGTGCAGTCATTTCTTCCTGGCTTGGAGCCATCCCATTGACTCTCGGGGCTTCTTCAGGTTTTTCACAGTGCACTTGGTTTCCTACATCCTCAGCATGTTGGCCCTATCCCTCTTCTGGCACATTAAGGTCCATGCCCATTGGTGATGTATGTTGTGTTTCCTCCAGAATGGGTGTGGGGCTTCCTAGTGTTGTATCAGGCGATGAGATTTTGTTCACATTGATGACTTCTGGAGGCTGAGGTGGTTGTTGTTTGCTTCCTTGTGTAGGCGATGGTGCTCTAGAATTGCTTCAAGGTTTTCTAGAAGTTTGGCTTGGTTCTCCCTCTTTGGGTGGTGCCATGGTGGTAAATATGTTGTTCGCCGAGCTTACTGGTCTCTGCAACCTTTGAAACCTTAACACTCTGCCTCGTATTCTCTATTGCTTTGTGCCTTTCCTGATTTCAAAATTACCTTTCCACTCCCGCGTTCTTGATTTGTCTTGGGGTCATGTGAATATTTTTAGAGAGGTTACCACAATTGTGTTTTAATTGAACTAGCGGTTCCTGCATACTTGTCAATGATTTTTCCTTGGTGTCTCCAGTTGGTGCAATTAATGCAGCATCACGTCCGTCATTTATGGCATTCAATTTTGATAGTCGTTGTCATTTGGTGCTTCTTTTGTCATATCCATCTTTCCTGTTGTTTCTTTTTTGTAATGATTGTTGGCTTTGTCTTCGTCAGGATATCATTGTCAAGTGTGCATGCTCATTCTTTTTTTCGGCACACTATACTTCTATTGTTATATTTTGATGTTTGACATGACGTGACATTTTTTTTTCAATGGCTAGGGGTTCGACTATCCCTATACAACTTCATTCATCTCCCATTGATCATCCCTCTAAGGTATGTGCCTCGTAAATTCTTCAACTGTACAAATCCCCCATCTGTTATAGTTTTTACTTCGTATGGTCCTAGCCAGTGCATTCTGAGTTTTCCTAGATGGAGAAAGGATTTACTATCATACATCAACACTAAGTCTCCTTCCTTGAAATTTTTCTACTTGATATGTCTGTCATGAAAAGCTTTGTCCCTTGATTTCTGGACTTCTTGGTGGAACCGTGTTAGAATCCTATCTTCCTCCATGATCATCAGTTGATTTGTCCTATCATGTACTACACCTCGTTCTGTCATGTTCATAATTTCTACTATGCGCAAACTGAGTACCAAAACTTCTATTGGCACCATTGTTTCTTGTCCATATATGATGTAGACCCCCTAACTACCTCTTCCTCAACAAGGTCCGTTGACCTCCCGATCAAAGATCATTCAAATTCCTTTGAGCCAAAAAGGCTCTTTGATTCCCAGTTGGAACCTTCGACACTTTAACCACACGTCCTATTATGAAACTCTACCTACGCAACTAAGCACCAGGCGCATGATCCTTCTCTCATGCAACCATGGGTTGTGACCATGTGCCTACACAAAAAGTTTTTCGAGACTTCACATGTTGGGACTTTGACGTATGAGCCACCCCTGACTCCCCGACTCTCAAAACTTCGAAAAGGGATTAATGAATCTTAGCTCCCTCTGCTCATGTGACCATTCCACATTACCATAGGCTTAAACAAAATGGCACGTCGCATTTCGCGACTTCGGGATTTTCGCATGCGAGTCGCTCCTGACTCCTTTCTTCCCGAACTCTTGATCCTCGATGTTTCGATCGATGATATTTTCTCTCAGTGCTATCTCCTCTCTCTAGGCCCCTCTAACTATGATGATGGAAAAACCAAGTGCCAACTCAAAAGGTGTTTCGGGATTTCACATATCGGGAATCCCTGAAACCCCAAAATCTTCTCTGTGGAAGATCAACAGTCCACGCTCCTTCTTCGATCTGATGTCTCATATTTAATCATGATTTCAAGCCTCGTGAGTTCTTAAACTCTTCCTTTTGACTTCTCTCATGTGCGATTCAGTGCAACGCTGAACTCTTTCCACGTATCCTTCTCGATGGATGACTAGGATCGTTTCGGATCCCAGCTCCTCTGACGTATGTGGATCTCCACCACTTGTCACCCCAGATCCAATGGTTGAGAATGATTTCTCAAATTCAACTATCGTGAATTTTCTCCCTTGTTTCTTTCAAATATCTCGATATTTGATTCCATGCACACCCTAGTTCTACTGCCACTTGTCCTTTGATGATGATAGTTTTGATCTCTTCAAAACTTCGCGACTTCACAAAGTCCACTCTTCTGTACACTATTGAAGGGTTTAACCCTCGCGCACCTTCCTTCGGATCCAATAGTTGTTGGTCCATGTGCTCAAATATGATGACCCAGATATGTTTCCCCAACACTTGTTCCTCTGAGTATTTGGACATAGATTCGATGGTCCAGATCTCCCCCGTCTACAACTAATTTAATGGTTGTCAATGCTCCTCCTCCTAAGCTTGAAATTTCTCCCTGACTTGGAATATTTCCAATGTTTCAAAGGTTTTCACCTTTAATTCCTCTGTGAGCCCAATGAGTTTGGTCTCATTTTCATTTTGAAGACATTGTCTCTCATGACCTTTGGAAATGGAAAATGACCTCAACCCTAGCACACACTTGTGCTCTGCGTTCGATTTATGCATTACTCCTCTTGATATTTCTGGACATGGAATAATTCCACTCTAGTACACTCCTCGTGCTATCTCTTCTGAGCTTTACTCTCTCTAAAACCTCAAAGTGTCTCGGCCTTTTGCTTCTTTCTACAGGAACTTTGTATGCAAAGGTACTATTCCTCCTTAGCTTACAAACTTGAAACAATTCTCTTATATGGACACTCCTTGTGCTTGACTAGTCTTCAGATGGATGTCTTTCAACACTTTTTTTGAGTGTTGGTCATGTGCGCTCCTTGCATAGGTCTTCCTCCATATTATTCAGCAACTCTGTATCCTTGAGCTTCAACTGCTCTGACCTCAAATTTGTTTGTCCCTTCTATCCCTCGAAGATATTTAAGTGCACTCTTGGTGACTTTCCACTCAAGCACTCCTTACTGATCTTGCAAAGTATTTAGTAACCCTGTGAGTGTCTTCTCCTAGACACTTCCCTTATCTCTGAACTTGGAATATATTTCTTCTTGTGCACTCTTTGCACTTGCTCGATGCCCTCCTGGCAGAGCTTCACATAATCCTCAATGATTCAATTTTCTCTCTGTGCCCTCCTCTACACAGTCTCACATCCAAGGTGTTCATTATCCTTGAGGCTTCTCCTGTGAGTTTATGATTCCTCTTGTGTGCCCTCCTGACACGTTCTTTCCTGAATTCCATAGAACTCAGATGTGCACTCTTTGCACTAGCTCACATAGTCCTCAGCACTCTGTCATGCAACCCCTTGCATTAATCCACAAAGAACCTAGACTGAAATTGAATAACTCTCAGACAGATAGAGAAATATATCTATCAATTGCAGATGAAATCTAACATACATCTACAGCATTAAATAACACACACATAGCATTTATGAAAGACACATGAACACACAAAATCATATGTAGGAAAAACTGCTCTTTTCTCATTAACATAAATGTCTGATTACAATGTGTACAAAGCTCAGACTGCAACAGAGTCTTGGATATATCTCATATCTCTCTATCTTGCTTCCGCCTCTCTCACATAGAACACTTCAATCTAGATACAAATATCTTTTTATAAAAATGGGGCTCCTTGATCTCTTCTCTCCAATCTACATACTCTCATTAATTTACAATGAATTACAATCAATGGTTGTCTAGTCTGAATCGGATCTAAATCTTATTAGCCTGTCAAACATTAAAGGAGACTCTATCTAGTATCTTCACAAAGGCATTGATTTGGCTCTTCCATCCTTACAAACATTTAATTACAATTTGAATTTTTAAAACGAGGGAAAAATGAGAGTGTTGCCGTCTCTCCCCTCTTGAATGTGCGTTGAATGCATTGTCTAGCTAGCGCATTGTTGATGTGAAGTGATGATCCTACATCAATATACCAATTTGAATGGTATTTTTCCTGTCAACTTCTTGAATTTGGTCTTGTATGCCCACAATACTACTAGTGTCTTTAGGTCCCAATCATCCCTATTAACATTATAGATCTTCATCCTATTTGCTTGGGGATGATATGGTATACTCTTTTTATGATGGACTTCAAATTCCTTATTCATAGCCTTAATAGTACCCTTAATGAAGAAATTGCCTTGGTCACTCATCAAAATCCTTGGGCAACCAAATCTGTTGATCACTTGTTCAAACAAGAAGTGTGTTGTTGTCTCTACGCTACAATCTTTTACTGGTGTTGCTTCTGCCCATCTTGTCAAGTATTTTATCATTGTGATAATGTACCTCTCTCCTATCCTTTTTTCTGGTGGGTTAATTTCTATCACAAAATCTATTTCCCATTTTTCGAATACCTATGGTCGCAGGGGCATCTCATCCCTTCTATTTGCTTTACCAACCCTCTGACATACATCACATTTCTGACAGTACTCTTTTGAGTCTCTGTGAATGGTCGAACACCATAGTCCTATGTACAATACCTTATGCATGGTATATTTTTCTACATAATGTCCTCCTTCTATTCCCTCATGGGATTCTACTAAAATACTTGGTCTTTCATGTTCTATCACACATCTTCTCATGATGAAATCTGCACCCATTTTGTATAAATGTCCTGCAATCAGTTGATAGTCTACAACTCGGACTACCAGGTTTTTCTTCTGTATAGTGTTATATTCCTATGGCATAGTCCCTGTACTCAAGTACTGGATGTCTGCAAAGTATTCATCGACGATCTGGACTGAAAATAACTGTGCATCCGATAGCTAGGCCTTCCCTCTCTATAGTGTTGTAGTTCTTCTCTGATTCTGAAAATTTTTTGTTAGCAAATGCTATAGGATGATCCTAGATGCACCAAAATAGCTACAAGTGTTATGGTCGATGCATATACATGTACATGGAATGTCTTCTCCCAGTCTGGAAAACTAGTATTGGTGTGGTTACCATATTTTCTTTCAACATATCTAGACCGTGTTGACAATCCTCATTCCACTAGAAATTTGTGTCTTTCCTTAGCAGTTTCTCCATTGGCATGATGATCTGTGCATACCCTTTTATAAATTTTATGGAGAATCCTTTGTGTCCCAATTTCGCTCATAGTTTACAGACTAGTTTTGGTGGTGGAAGGTTAATGATTATTGCAATCTTGGCAGGATCTACTAGTAAACCTTGCTTGCATACTATATTATTGCAATCTTGGCAGGATCTACTAGTAAACCTTGCTTGCATACTATATGTCCCAATAGTATCCCAAAAGGTGTTCCAAAGATGCACTTCTTGACATTTAATGATATCTGGCACTTCTTGCATCTTTCTAATATCATCCACAATACCTCTACATGGTATTTCAGTAGAATATAGATTGTCCAATCATCCAAGTATACCTCTATAAACTGGTGGATAAATTATTTAAATGCAGCTATGACTACTCTGGAAAATATTGTTGGTGCATTCTTCACTCCAAACAACATGACTATGTATTGGTAGGATCCCTATTCTGTAGAAAAATTGGTCTTGTATCTGTCTTCCAATGCTATCTTGATCTAATGGTATCCTAAAAATTCATCAATGAATGAATAAACTTCCCTTCCTTCTACATTCTCCAACACCTCATTCGTGAAAGGTGTAGGGAACGGGTGATGTAGGCATGCATCATTCAACTTCCTCAATTTGATGCATATTCTTATCCTGCCTTGTTTTTTCTACTAAACTACCATCGTTCTTATCCATTCTAATTCTTCTACAGGTTCTATGATTCCAGCCTATAACATTCTATCGATCTTAGCTTTGAATTTTTCTTATATACCGGATTTAGTCTATATGGTCATTGTCTAATTGGTCTTGCCTCAACTTTGAGTGGTATATTCATTTCACTTACCTCTCCTACTATGCCCTTCATTTCTGTGCACGTTGTGGGTAATAGGTCGTTGTACTCGTGCAGTAACTCTGTTATGCTTTCCACTATTTGCTCATCCCAATAGTCTCCAATGCTAGCCATTTTGGGATTCTCAATTGTCCCAGTGTTGACTTTCTTCACCTTGATCGATGCAACAATTACTTATGATTCTAGAGGTGGACCTTCCACTTCTCTTTCTCCTTCAACTTCCTCAATCTAAATATCACACGAATCATCTTCATCTGGTACTTCTTCCTCCACATGGTAGCACGCCAATAGTTCTTTCACTGTCTGTTTGTTCTGCTGTTGTTCTTATGTTATGAGTTCAACTTATGGTTCCTTAATGAATATCACCCATATTATTTGTTTAAGTGTTGCATCTATGTTGGGGTTCTCATGCTCAAATGAGAAAGTGGCTGTAAAGTTCCGTTGTAGTACTATCCAACTCGTATTTCCTCTGCGTAATTCCTGGTTTGTATACTAGTTTGTTGGGATTCCCTCTAAGGTGTGTACAAAATGATGAGGCCATTCCTCTGGGGGTGTCATTTTCCATAGCACTCTGCACTTCTCCAAGTGTTCTGCTAGTTCCCCCTGTCCATCATATTTATGTTGCTAGTTGCTTCTTTGTTCTACGACAAACCTAATGCGTAGTAACCACTTACATTGGTACCATTCCTTGATTTTTTCTTTGTGTGCACCCCACCATATTGCAGGTGTGGCCTTGAGTGCTATATGTAGTGCTAAGAGTCTATGATTTTTTAACACTTCATCTTCGTAACGTGTCAAGAATTCTTCTATATCGTTTACCCCATGGAAATTGGGTGGTTCCCTTATCTTCGTACCTACCCATCTTACTGTGCGGTCTATTCTAGCACATATTCTTGTGGAAAATTCATGTATCCTTTTTTGCCAGTTCTCTAAACCCATATCTGAGTCTGACTCACATGAGGTCATGGTCAGTCAACTAAGTATCCCATCTGTAGTTGGGTTTACGTAATCCTCATCTAGTGCAATTTTTCTGTACAACTGGCTAATTTCCTCCAAGTCCAAGCAAGTAGGTTCTATGAACCTTTCCCCTTATGATGGGTCTAATGGCGCAATGACCCTGTATTCTCCTGACTCAAAGGTATTTTTTTGTGTCTTTAAGTTGATTATGGCTTGTTTATAAAACACCCAATCCAAGCCAAGCAATGTTGGGTAAGGTGTTGTGTCATCCACTATCTCTATTACTTCAAAGCCATGTTTATTCACACTCCATCCAGGTCTATTGTCACTCCTTTTAGTCTCCCAATTGGTAGAACTTTGTGTTGATTTTCCAGTTTCAACTGAACGGGTGAATATCCTAATGTGGACTTTCCCATACATTGCCATGTCTTCTTGGGTAATACATTGACTTTGGATCCTAGATCCAGTATGATATCTCCCATGTTGAAATCTCCAATGTTGGCATTCATCCTAAACTTCCTACTTGTTTTTATCCTTGTATGTAGGTGATTGATTTTTTTCTATTCTAGCTTTCCTTTTGTCTCTATGCTACATATTTCTAGCACATTTTGTAATACTTTGTGTTGGCATTGGAAGTCACTCCTGGATTGCAGCAAGAGAAGAGCCCAATGCCCATCAGTTTATGTCACGTTTTGTTTATAAAGGGGTGATCAAATGGAAGCAAACTCAGAACAGTGTCGTTCTAACTCAGAAAACTGGGCTGGGACAACAGTGACACATGAGGTCTTGACCTAAATTAAGCTAGTAATAATGATAGTGGTGAGTATTTGGAGGGAAGAGAGGAGAAACAAAGTCTTAATAATGATAGTGGTGAGTATTTGGAGGGAAGAGAGGAGAAACAAAGTCTTCTCTGGACATCTGGTCTTCCAGTAGTCTTCACAAAAGAGGAAAAGTATCGGCTGTGAGATCCTCTCAGAGCCGAACAAAATTAAAAATGAAACTAAGAAGATTGCAAAAATGATAATATAGAACCTACATAATATAGCAAAGCAACACCCGACTGGATCATTCATGCCCAGGATCTTAGATTCAAAGGAAAATAGGAAAAGAAGAAGTTGGTTGCCATTAAACAAGAAGTCTCAAATGTTCCTCTATAACCTGAGAACCAGAGGCTGGAATAAAGCTTTACAAATGGGAGTTGTGTTCTACCATTGATCCTTTCAAAAATACAAAAACTGAGTACATATACTCCTAAACATTTTTCCAGCAGAGGCATCCTACACTTTCAGGGTATGGCATCTCTTCGGTCAAATCTGGTCTCAACTCCTTCGTCAGATGCCACCTTAAATTTTCATGGCTCTTGCAAGGGGGTAGCTGAGCCATTAAATGTTGAGTTAGTTTTCATGGCTCTTGCAAGGGGGTAGCTGAGCCATTAAATGTTGAGTTAGCGTGTGCAGACTTCTCTAGTTAGTCGGGTACTAGGCATGGCTTCTTTGGAAAAAATCCAGCACACAGGACCATCTTGGGCAGACTTCTTGTTGGATCCTCCATACCTTACAATTAATGAGTGAGTAGAGGTTTCAACCACCTCCTCCCACCTTCATTTACTCCTAGTAGGAACCAGGGTTGAGACCGAGTCGGACTGGCACATGGAGATCACGGCGATCCCTTCTGCAACTAAACCTGGATCTTTCAACCCTTTTTCACAACTCTTTCTATTTCCCCAAGTGACCACGGATCGTGACCCTGCACTTATCCTCAATGACGCTTTCGACGTTTTGGGGTTTGGGGTTTTGAAATGTAATGGAAGAGAAAAACCCCTTACCTTTGGAAGTCCCGGTAGCTGAAATACCGACATGGCCTGATCATGCACCACATGTCCCTTTGGATGGATGGCTGTGATGATGTCGACATTTTGGGACCTGTCTCATTATATGGTGTGCGCTAGCGCCTTTTCCTCAGGCCTGTTCCTCTATGATCGAGCACCAAGACCGTGGGCCCAACTCTTGAGTGCTTTCAACACTTCACGTTTCGTGGATGGGAAGGAGCTGATCCTTGCTTCTTCAAAGTCGCGATGGGAAAAGTGGCGATAGAGCCTAATCATGCACCACATGCCCCCCTTTGATCGGATGGACCAGAACTTCTTCGACGATATTGCAAGCTCGATTCTTATGTTAAACATGGTGCAATTCCATCGGTCGCAAATATCCGTCAACCGACAATCTGCTCCATTGGTCGATCCTGGCCACTGGACACTGGATCGTGCATTTGCTATCATTTTAAGCCTGAAATGGGGATTTTATGTGCTGCACAGTGCGCTCATGGCTGTGACCTTGGACAAAATGCATTTGTTAGGATCTTTAAGCCTTATTTCTTCGCATTTATGCCATGGGCTCGAATCTTGGAGAGAAAACACCCCTTTGCAAGAATTTACGCTAACACTTTGAAAGAGGCTGGATCATTTAGTAATTTTACACAAGATTGCAAAAATCCTTTGATTGTACTTACTTTTCCCAGGGGTTGCATTTCTTTGGTATGATTCAACGATGGAGGCATCTCCTACTCTGGTACTTCCTTACTATGTTGCATGGTTGGGGTCGATGCAATTTCTATCTTCAGAAATTCTTGTCTAGCTTGCTTAAATATATCCTTCTCGTTCTATGCATCAAAATGCTTCCTTGGTTCAACATTCTTCTTCACCCATTGGTTTTGTACTAGCTCTTGTTGTACTGCATTTTTTCTTGTTTTATCTCCTCTGCATGTAACTATGTTGATGTTTCTTCTTTCATCCCTCACTTCTGCTGAAATCCATTGAACATTTTGATTGTTCTTATTCCTCTTTTCCTATATCTTCCCTAATAATAGAGGACATTCCTCTATGTCATGATCCGATGCATGAAAATACATAAAATTCATTGGTGGAAGTGGACATTCTCTTGCATAGTGTCCTGGTTGTTGACTGTTGTGACATACCACTGGTCCTCTACCTCTTCCAAAACCTCCTCTTTATCTTTCTTTGCCTTTGTAGCTATATTGATCCCCTCGTGACACATTATATTGAGGCGTCTAATTATATTGCGCGGTATTGTAGTGGGGTTGTGCTATGTTATACTGTCGTTGAGTTGTGCTATATTGTTGTTGCGCAGTATTATACTGTTGTTGAAAAATGTTGTAATGGGATGGTACTTGGTTAAACTAAGTTTTGTCTTTCCCGATCATCATTTCTTCCTGCACCCTATATGTATCTAATGTCCTCTCCCTTATCAACTCCATGGTTCTACAGTCTTTGTCATCATGGCCAACTGACTTGAAAAAGTTGCAATATGAACTCTTTGGGACTGTCTGGTACTTCTACATCATTGGGCAATGATATGGATCGTGGCCCTATTTCTTGTATATTTTGCACCATAGTCCTCTGTTTGGTAATGGATTTCACATTCCTACTACCATGTATTGTGTGAATGTTGGACATTTGTTCTTATGGTGTCCTTTTGTTCTGCATGTGGTACAACAAACAACTTCTCTTTTGTCCTTACTTTTGTTCTTGTTTATATGGAACATTAAGTTCTTCATATGCTCCTTCAACTCCTCGATGGTTGGATCTATCTTGTGATATTGGTTTTCTTCCAGTTGCAAGGCTACCTGTAGAGCCTCTTCCCGCATATGAAACTTATGTTGTCACAGTGGATATTTCAAGCGTGGTAATAGTGAGTTGATGAATAGGTGCATGTGATGCATATCTGTCATGACATATCTTAGCTTTCCTTTCAATCGCTTGAATCTTTGGTCAATCTCCCATACGGATTCTCCCAGTTTCTATTGAATATCTATCATCTCGTTCATGTATTGATCCTCTGAACTTGGATTATGAAAATCATTTATCAACAACTTCTTGATATCCCCAATCATTCTGGTTTTTCTTGGTGGATTGTTTGTGGCTAGACTCATATACCAATCCAGTGCGTGATCCCTTAGTGTGATAGCTAATTGTGAAAGTTTAGTGTCCTCATTTATGATCTGTTTTTCTTCCCATATCTTTTCATAGATAAACATGTGCTTCTCCAAGTCCTTTGATGTTTCTCCTTTGAATTATGTTAACCTGATGGTGGGATTGTGTCCTTCCATCCTGAATGTTGAACTACTACCTCCACGTGGTGTAGATACTAGACTAATTCTTCCTAAACTAGCTCCCCCAGTTGTTATTCCTTGTGTAGATGTACTTCTTATTGTCCTCCTTGTCCCAAAATTCAGTTTTCTAAATGGTGGTGTTATTTTTTGTGTGTTAGTCACGCATGGGTTTACGGGTTCCACATAGACATTAATATGGATAGGATTGTTGCCTTCTATTCCCGCTCTTGGACCTCTCATCTTCCTCTCATATTTTGCACGCAAGATTTCCTCAATATTCTCCACAACCCAGAGATCCTCTATCTCTTCTTCATTACTTGCCAAGCCTTCCCTCACGACTACGACTCTCTTCTTGGTGTTCACCTTCTATTGGTAGGGTACTCCACTATGTGTATTTTCAGCTGTCACCATGATCTACTTGATTTGGTCGTTTTCCATCATGATTGGTTCCAAGGATTCCTCCTTCTTTCCTTTATCTCCTTCCATTTATCCTTTTCCTGTCAGTGCTTCCCCCCTTCCCCCATGCAGGCAGGGAAGTGTGGTTCTCTGACTCCATTGTCATTACACCTTTGTTATAAAGCAATATCTTAATATAAGTATACAACAATATAATATACCTTTCTTGAGGGATGTGTAGAAACTTTTATTATGCTACAATGTATGACTTCACGGTGTCTACTACAAATTCTGTTATAAATCCTACTACTATACTATCGAGCCAAAAATATACTACGCGTGTGAATTTATTATCAACGCGTTGTAGCTATGCGATCTCTTCAAGATTCCACTCTAGCTCTCTGATCTGATTTGTCGGATGGTTTTATTTCAATATTTTGATCCATTCCTAAAATATGTGTGGGAAATTGCAGAAAAGTACTTCATGCAAGTCGGTGAATACGTACTTGTCCAGATACTTGTTCGGTGTTAACTTGGGGTTTTTTTTATCTTTCTACACAAAATCTAGCTCCTTTGTCTTCAACCAACTTTCAACCTCTGCCTTTGTGGGATTCCATGGTCTCAACATCCCCTTCTAGTGGCACATTCTCTCACCTTTTTGTCATCTAATCTGATATTCTTTTGACATGCCTTCTGCAGATCTCATGTGCTCAATCCCATTGCCTTCCAATTAGATGGCAACAGAACCATTTGTTGGTTATATTCTTTCTCTTTATCCATTTACCACTACAGATTGACCCTGGTTCATAACTAATAAGATTCCCAAAAATATATCTTAAGACTATTGGCTCCTTTTGTTACCTGGAAGACAACATAGTACACAGAATGCACTATGCATCCTCACTTGAGATAGCTCTTATGGGTGGATGCAATACTTAGGTGTTTGCAACCTGGGACTGAGCGAGATTTGTGCTTGTATGTTGCAACCTTTATCTAGTCTATTTAACATCCTGTTATACCATTTTTTCTACGTATTCATGTAAAATATTAGATCTACTTAATCACTCCATTCATTCAACATTCATCAATTAATCAGACACAAAGACACATTCATTCAATCCCACAACATAGTGTTACCATGATCAGACACAAAGACACATTCATTCAATCCCACAACATAGTGTTACCATGTTTCACCTCCTTCTAGGCTACACCCACAAATATCTGGCTCTTAGGATTTTATTATGGTTTAGAAAGATATCACGCCATGCATGTTTACATTCTTAGGTCTCACTCTCCTCAACAGCTCCTCGATCCCTGTGAGGCCAACTAGATCACACCGGGCTCTTCAGCCTACAATTTAACCCTCAGGATCAAGTCGCTCATTCCCTCCTTATCTCACCAACTTAATGATTCGTACAGTTCTTCCAGTACCCCTCATATCTCTCTGCCCTTTGTCTCTCCCACTTAGCCTCTCGTGTCCCTCTCCTTCTCCTTTTCTCTCTTCAGTGCTACTTATTTTTATTTACGG
>CBVK0101540502.1:0-13835 GCA_900067695.1 Picea abies | reverse complement strand
TCTTCCAGTGTTATTCATTTTCCATTGATGTTTCCTCATGAATTTCACTGACATATATATAAATCATTCAAAAAATTAAATCTTCAATAACTTGCCATGTTCACTCGACCATGTTGTCAAATGATTTCATTCTGATGATATATATTTTGCTGACAATTTATGTTTCCCTGTTCTGATATACCTTTCACTAATTGCCTTTCTGTGAAAAAATAATTCCAATTGATTCCACTAATTCCCATTTTACATACATTGCTTTTCATCTTCTCTGATCCATGATTTCTATACATGCTAAGCATCTTATTGATCCATCTTTGTCCATATGTCACAAACTATACATAACTCTGCTACTCAACTCTCCACAATGCTGACCCATATGTCATTGTGTTATTCTGACAACTTCACCTGAATATACTACAATTGATCATCACAAGTTCCTATGTATCATATTGAATCAAATGTGTCCACCGATTTGGTCTATCTTCTCATCAAGATTTGTATGTCTGGAACAACCTGTACTAAATATATCCCTGCATATTCTATCTAACTGATCTAAATCTATCTCTGTAAACACTTCATACTGCTCGAAGGATGGTTTTATAATTTGTAGTAGCTACTACACTGACTCCCCCTATTCAATATTCATATTTACTGGGAGTATCCAAGCCAAGTGGCTTAGAAAAATTCCCTCTCTAATGTGGAGTAATCTTTCTCTTCGTCTGTAGAGTCATCATCTCTCTACAATCTGACTTCTTCCTTTCTGTCTGTGGTTGATCTTGCACTACAATTCCTAAAAGTATAATCCCTTGAACATGTTCGTTATTCACCCATTCTTCTTTTCTTCCTCGCACTATTGTAAATCCTGTGATCTATGGGATATGGTCTTTATTCAATTGTTCTTTTGGTTTTTCATTTGTTCTCCAAACCTTCCTGTATCTGACTTCTTCCTTTTTCCCTATATATTTTTCTTCATCTCGTACTATTTCCAGTCCTGAGAGTATATGATCTTCCTTTACTTGTTCTTGTTTTCTTTTCCAAACCTTCTTATATATTCTTCCTTTACTTGTTCTTGTTTTCTTTTCCAAACCTTCTTATATATGATACCAATGTTCTCTTTCATAGAAGTATCCATCATGTTTCTACAATCATGAGATATGTGTCCATAGTTATAGCATTTGTAACATTCAATGTCATGTGGATCCACATAATATTTTCTTGGTTGAACATTTATTTCATAAGCCCTGCAATCCGCAACCTTATGTCCAAAGTTAGTACAATAAAAACAATGACCATAAAATAAATTTACATACCTAGGAGTGAATGATATTCTTTGTGGTGTAGTCCTTCTGAATTCTTTCCTTGGTTGATCATGATCACGATTGAGGTTTCTTTGTGGCTTTAAGGTGGAGGATCATATTTTGTAGTCTTGTTCTTGAGTCTTTTTCACTTTTGGAATTTTCTTCTTCATCAAACTTTTAATGACTTTTGCATAAGTCTTTGGATTATCTTCATCCTTCTTTTCTGGCAACCTAGAGGGATTCTCTTCAACTGATGATGTGGATGTTTCTTTCTCTTCAACATTCATGTTGAGCTTGAAAAATTTTACTCTTAACATAATAACTTATTCTTCAAGATTCTCCACCTCTTGTTCTTTCTTCATCATTTGGTTCCTCGTGACTTCTTCTATTCTCTTTGCTTCTTCAAATTGGATATTCAATGTGATTATTTCATCTTCAAGTTTTCTTTCTTGTTGACTGAACTCTGCTTCAAGATGATTTAAATAGTTAGTTCTTCCCTTGAGATGATATTTCAATATATTTTCTCTCTTTGCTAATTCTTCCTTCCGTGTTGTTATTTTGGCTTTCAAATAATGCTTCTGATCCTCAAGAGTTTCTTCAATCCTTCTGGATTCTTTTAGTTGACCTTTTAGCATCATGATTGTCTGCTTGACTTCTTTGGTGTTGGATTTTTGTGATTCTTCCATCTTCTTTAGTTCTTCCTGGAATGTCTTGTTTTCTTTTATTCCAGTCCTTAGATATTCAATTGCACTGATAAATTGTTCTCTGTAATCAACTTCTGCCTCTTTGTACTCTTCCTCTTCTAAATCTGTCTAAAATGATGAGCAACTTTCTTCTGCGTCTTCTTTGGAATTCTTTGACTCTTTGATAGGATAAGAATATATATTATGTAGCTTATCCCATATTTCTTTAGCTGGTGAACATTTTCCCACTTTGTCCTTTACTGAATCAGGTAATCCTTCCATGATGAAATCCATTTCTATTTTGTTTTTATTATTCAATCCCTTCTTGGTTGCAGTCTTGGGTTTCTATATACTATCATATCCTGTAACAACTAAATACAAAATATCATATCATTGTGCCTACAAAAATGTTTTTGTTTTTCTGCTCCACATCTCATACACTAGACCACTCTAACCATCAAGCATTGGTACTCCATTCTCAATATATTCCATGAAATCCTTCATGATATCCTTTCAGTGGCTAAATTGTTTCCTTGAAATAACCTGCCATGATACCAATTGTTGGAATATTGAGAGAGGGGGTGAATCAGTATGAGCACTTTATACCACTTTTAACCACAATATATATTTTTTCACTTTAACAACAATGTTCAGTAGTATATCATCAATGTATCATCTATGAATGCATTCAATCATATATATCATAAGCATTTAAACATAAGTAACATCACATCAAAATCACATCAAGAACACAATACACCATTATTTATGTGGAAACCCAAATGGGGGAAAACAACAGAATGATTTCTTATATATATCAATAATTCATTCATAGGAAGCTTTGACTTCCAAATTCTCTAGATGCAACTGGAAGGAGGCTCCAACCCCCTATTCTCAGGCTCTAATCTAAAGGAAACTACAACTCTCTAAATTCTCCTGCTCCAAATAGAAGGAGGATACAACCCCCTAGGTTTTTTGGCTCCAACTCGAAGGTGGCTACAACCACCTAGTTCTCAGGCTCCAACTTGAAGGAAGCTCCAAATCCCTGATTCTCCAGCATAGTCAGAAGGAGGATGCAACCCCCTTTCCTTGCCTCGTCCTACTGCCCTGAAATATAAGTGTAGACCAATTGTCATGGACTCTTCCATAAACTCTGTCACTATCATGTCACTGCCACTGTCACTATCATTTTCACTTCCACTGTCACTATCACTATCACTACCATTGTCACTATCTCATCCATGAAATTAGATCCACTCTCATATGCTTTCACCTTATGCCAATATCACCGAGAGAATGTATCAAACCATATGCTCAACATCACCAACACATACCTCTACAAATCATGTGCCAACATCACCACATACCATCACAAGATATGTGTCTCAACCAAGTATCAACCTGTACCATGCATCAAACTGTACATGTACCATAAACCATGCACCAAACATGTATATCCACCTATACCAAAACAAGTGTATCAACCATGCACCAACACCTGTAACATAAACAAATGTACCAACCATGTACATGCACATCAATCTGTACCATGCATCAAACTGTACATGTACCATAAACCATTCACCAAACTTGTATCACCACCTGTACCACAACAAGTGTATCAACCATGCACCAACACCTGTAACATAAACAAATGTACCAACCATGTACATCAACACCTATACCATACCATATACCATACCATGTACCACAAACCATATGAGAAGAAATGTATCTCAACCATATACCATGTCAAGCATCAATCTTGTACCATATCATCAACCATGAACCATATACCAATAGAACAAGAAATGTATCTCAACAAGTAGATCTCAACCAACATGTACAATGTAGCCAATGATGTGTCTCAAGTCATATACCAAAACCCTCAAACACATGCCTCAAGCATGGTCCTCAATGTCACCAAGATACAACCTCATAAAACAATGTACCAAGCCTCAAGTATGCATCATAACATGTAACTAAAACAGATACCAAGCTAGACAATGATGCTTCTAATCAACATACCATACCATCATAAAATTGTACCATATCACATACTATCATCACCATGAAAGTACCATAACACCGTAACCATAACCCTTAAACCTTACCTCTGATCCTGTAGCTGACCTATTACTCTATAATCTGATATGTAGCTTCTTCCACAGTTAATCAGCAACCTGGTACTAACATTTTCCCAATCCTACAAGTGCCTCACTAAAATTTTGCCTTCTCCTCTCTGAGGTAAGTTACATATCTCATTAGATTCACAAATTTAGTGACAAAGTCCTCAATAGACATATGTCTGAGTTTAAGATCATGGAACTCCTTAGCCTTTTGATCATAGTATCATTATGTTAAATATTTTTGTTTAGAATATTTCTTGAATATTTTTCAGTTCAACTCACTACTCCTAATATTATTGATTTCTTTTGTCTCTTTCCACCAAATAACAACTTTTCTATTTAGTTAGTACACAACTAATTTGACCCTCAAGTCTCTTGGGTAATTGTAGATTTGGAAATATTTACTCATGTTCAGAAGACAAGCTTTTTCTCCTTCCTCAGACTCACCATCAAAATTGGGTGGTTTGATTTTCTTAAATTCCCCAAGTAAGTATTCCTCATGTCATTCCCTTTTCTTAGTTTTGGGAACAAATTTATGTAAAGTGCTGCTATGAGAATTATCCTCACTACTTCCTTCATTTAATAATTATGTTTTATCATTGTTTTCTTCATAATCCTTACGCTTGTGTCATTCTTCATTGGAAAGTTCCTTTTTAGCATTACTGGATGTATATCCTATATTTATGAATTGTTTCATATCAGTCATGTTTTTAAGAAGAATCTCATTTAACTCTTCCTATTATTTGTCATCCTTAAGTGTTTTTTCATTATCTTCTTTGATACTCTGTAATTCTACCTTTATGCTACGCATAGTTTCCAATAGTTCTATATAATTATCTTTTGGTTTCCATGAAACTTTGTTATTTGATTATGATAAGTGCAAAACATAATTGACATCAAATCTTTTGTTTTTTAACTATATATATATAGTCGTATGCAGGTCTTGTTGTACGTATCATGTGGTTAGTTAAATGATTGACACAAGATATTGCTTAACATTCTGATCTATTTGTCCTAGAAATGTCATGGCAGGTTTAAAGACTTTATTCTCTTCATACCATGTGTTAGTTTTAAAATCAAACCTATCGTCAACTTTACATGAATCCTCTTTCAATGAATGTATTGCAAGGTACTTTACTAGTTGTTTTGTTATGCATTTTTTACAAAGTATATCTTATAGCTTCTCTTCTTTCCATGGATAAATTATGGATCAAAGGTTAAGATAGAATCCTTCCCCTTATGGTAAACTTTTCTTTTCTCCTTAAATTAAATTCCCAAATTCCCATGCATATCAAGGGTCATAAATTATTTATATCTTTGAATCCATACCTATATAACACTCTAACAAGGATTAATATATCACTAGTTATTGAACGATCCATAACTCCGCGTTGATTGTTACACCCTCAATCCCAGACTTAGAGAATTTGATAATGCAACAATGGTAACACTATCCCATCGATTCAAGTCTTGATATCCTGCGATTTCCTATTTGGTTAAACTCGAGGTAGACAAGCAATGATTTATTGCATAGTTTGAATAGGTTGGCTAACATAGCTAGAATCCCATGTCGAGGGTTCGAATATCGATGCGGGTTTAAATATTATTTTGACCCTTTTCTTATAACATATGTCTAAGTTTGTGTGGTCAAGCGTTGATTCCATTGACTATTAAGGTCGAACCAAATTTTGTTCCAAAATCGAGCAGACTTACCCATAACTCGCACAATTCCTTTTTTATTAGATTAACATGCTATAACCTGGTTGAAACTATGTCAAAGATTCTATGGTGATTTCCTTGGTTTTATTTCATTTGAGTAACAAAGAAAATCGATTTTCTTTTACTTGTATATTAAATGCAGAATAAATTAATTAATTTCATAGTATTATCATAAACATCTAGGTCTACATTCGTAAATGAAAACATTTCACATAATCATTTGCAAAATGAAACATATTACTATATTTCCTATCCACGAATTCTTTTGAGTCCATTCTGGTTTCTTGATTAAATCTATTTAAAGAATAGTATGAAATATTATGGGGTATTCTTTTCTTTCCTTTTGCAATAAAAGTAAACTTTTACAGCTAAATCATTCTACAGGTTTTACTATATTTTCCTTGTTGCAAAACTATAATTAATATTATTTTCAAATAAGAACATTTCTCAGCATTCAAGTATACTCCATTGTCAATAGTATAGAGATGAAAGAATACAAAAAATACTTAGAAGTAGACTTTATCTACTGTAATAAATTCTACATATTTACATTCTTTACCTACTACACTGTAGTAATCTATAACCATAATAAAATGAATAAATCTTAGAGCATATTTGAGCCCACTTCAAAACTAGAAACAAACTGACTAAGAACTAGTTTCTCCCAACCATAGACTTGAACAACCACGATTACTTGTTCCTGTCACCTGCAAGCCTAAATCATATTTCATAGGGACTACAAAATGTATAACCTTCTCTAGATAAATTAGAGTTTGATTATTTCTCATAACCATCAAACTCAAGTATTCATCTATACTTGTATACACATAGCTTGCCTAGGTCTTTTTTCAAGTTATCCTCATCCCTAACCCTAGGGAATATTCTTGGCCTAAATTTGTGCTAGCTTGTTCCCTCATATCCCACATATTTTGGAGTAGGGTTAGCCTTGTCCTCATGAACAATATTTACTCTAGTGGTTTTTATCCCTTTTTACTCACCCATGGAATAACTATTTATTCTTTGTAATTGGATTCTCTAATCAGTTTGTTTCTAATTAAATAAAATAAATTAAAAATAATTTTACAAAAATATTCATCATCATCAATGTATATGCTCATATATTTTTCACACAATTCTTTTTCCAAAATATTTCACAACATAAACCATAAAAAATTAAAATATTTAAATGTTTCTAAATGGAGGGACATTACATTCTCTCCCCCTTGAATTGAACACCATCCTCAGTGTTCCAATCTAGGCATATCATCTCTGGAATAGGGATGGATAATCCTTTCTCATGGCTTCTTCCATTTCCCAAGTGGCCTACTTAGGACTAAAGTTCCTCCACTGCACTTTAACCTGAGTGATAGCTCAGTTCCACAGCATAGTTTTCTTCTTGTCGAGAATACATATCGGTTCAACCTAAAACTCTCCTTTGGGTTCCACCTTAATCACATTCCACTTTACAATATGATTTACATCATGTACATACTTCTTTAACAATGAAACATGAAATACATTGTGTACTTTTAAATTTGCTAGTAGTGCCAGCTAATATGCCACTAGCCCCACTCTGGCAAGCACTTGAAATGGCCCACAATATCGTGGTGACAACTTGGTACTCTTTCCCAATTTTAATAAATTGTTTATGGGTTTGACTTTAATATAAAAATGATCTTGTATATTGAATTTTGGATGTGTTATTTTCAGGTCTGCAAAACTCTTTTGTCTATCCTGTGTACTTTTCATTTTTATTTTTGTTTTTTGAACAATTGCTTCCATTTCTTTTAGCATATATGGACCCAAAGTAATTTTGTCAATCGGGTTGTCCCAATTAACAGGTGTTCGACATTTCCTTCCATAAATCACCTCAAAGGGACTCATCTTTAGGGAATTTTAATAACCATTACTATATGCAAACTCAACCAGATGAAGGTATTCTTCCCACTTGGTGGGACAATCCATCACATACATCCACAACATATCCTCTACAATTTGGTTAGTCCTTTTGGTATGACCGTCTATTTGAGGATGTTATGTGGTGCTAAAATTCAATAGAGTGTCCAAACCATTGAACAAAATCTTCCATAAATTTGAATTGAATTTTGTATCCCTGTTTGAAATGATAGTTTTGGGTAACCCATGCATTCTAATGTTTTCCTTCATGAAAATTTTCCACAATGTTTATAACTTTGTGAGTTGATTTCACTAGGATAAAGTGTGCAACTTTAGTGAGTTTTTCTACTACTAACATTATAAAATCATTGTGTTTCTTAGTTATAGGTAGTTCTATATTAAAATACATGTTAATCACTTCCCATTTCCACTCGGGAATGGGTATTGGCTGCAATAATTGAGCTGGGTGAGGTGCTCATCTTTAACTTATTGGCACTTAAGACCCCTGACAAGATATTCAACTACTTATACTTTCATTCCAAGCCAAAAATATTCTTTCTTCAAATATGTTATAGTATTTTGTTAACCTGGGTGACTTGAATAAGGTTCCTTATGTACTTCAGTCAATATTAAATTCTTCAAATTTGTGTTGTTTGGAACATAATTGTGCTTTTATACTGCACTAAACCATCTTGGTTGCAGCTGAATTTAGATTCTTCATCAACTAGTTTATTATTCTGAAATTTTCCCTGTAATTTCCTATAAATTTCATCATTTTTTGTTGTTGATTTAATTCTTTGTTTCAAATCAATTTGTTTGTTACTACTAAAAATTGCATTTAGTTTTATGTTGAGTGCATTTACTATCTTGATTTCCTTTCCTTTAATATGTTTTATCTCAAAATCATACTCACTTAGGAGAGCTAAGCATCTTGCATGTCTTGCATTCAAGTTCCGCTGATCGAAAAAATACTTAAGGTTGATATTATTAGTTTTCAACAAAAATATTCTACCCAACAAGTAGTGTCGCCACATTTTTAAAGCATGTACAATAGTGGTTAATTATATATCATGTGTTGCATAGTTATTTTCATGAGGTTTTAGTGTACGTGATTCATAAGAAATTACATAGTCATCATGTAATAACACTCCTCCTAACCCTTCCTTTGAGGCATCGGTATAGACCACAAAATATTTATGCGGATCTTCTATCTTCAATATAGGTGTAGTAGTTAATAATTGTTTTATATTTTCGAATCTCTCTTGATGTTTTTGAGTCCAGTTAAATCTGATTCCCTTCTTTTGTAAAGAATTTATTGGATAGGAAAGTTTTGAAAACCCTTCTATGAATCTATGGTAATACCCAATGATACCCATGAAAGATCGAACATCTGACACATCCTTTGGCACTTGCTAGTCTAGGATGGCTTTAACTTTTTCTGGGTCAATTGAAATCCCTTCACCTGAAATTACATGTCCCAAATATTGTACTTTGTCCTAATAAAATTCACATGTACTTAACTTTTCATACAGTTGATGCTCCCTAAGTGTCTGCAAGACCGTTTTTTAGTGTTCCTCATGTTCTTCTTTGGTTTTTGAATAAATCAATACATCATCTATGAACATAATTACAAACTTGTTCAGATATTTCCTCAACACACTTTTCATTAGACACATAAATGTAGCAGGTGCGTTTTTTAAACCAAAAGGTACCACTACAAATTCGTAGTGTCCATATCTAGTTTTGAAAGCAGTTTTGTGAATATATTCTTCTTTAATTCTAACCTGATGGTATCCTGACTGCAAATCTATGTTAGAGAAAATCTTAGCTCCTCCAACTTGATCAAACAAATCATCAGTGCGAGGTAGTGGATACTTGTTTTTAATTGTCATCTTGTTAAGTTGTCTGTAATCAATACACAATCTTAAATTTCCATCTTTATTTTTGAAAACAAGATTGGTGCTCCCTATAGAGACACACTAGGTCCAATATACTACTTATCCATCAGTTCTTGAAGTTACGTCTTAATTTCATTCAACTCTAGGGTACTCATTTGGTAAGGGGATTTAGACACCGGTGTTGATCCAGGTACTAAATCTATGGTAAAATCTATGTCTCACCTAAGAGGTAATCCTGGAATTTCTTATGGGAATACATCATGGAACTCTCTTAGTATTGAGTCCTTGGTTAGCAAGTTTTCATTTGACTCTTCAACACTTTTAGATATATGCACAAAATAAATCTCACAACTTTTCTTGCATTCCTTTTTAATTGCAAAGCTGTGATCTCTCTTATCGACACACCCTCGGTATTCCTTTTACTATCCTACTTTTTCTGAAATCATCTAAACAATTAAAAGTCTTTTCACAACAGTTTACAATAGTTGAATGTTTTTTCTATCCAATCCATGCCTACGAGTAAATCATAGTATCCTAATGGTAAAATTTTTAGATCTAAATTAGTTTCCATTCCATCCATATTTATTGTACAATATTTTACCATTTCAATAACTTTCATTTTTATGCCCGTAGATAATTGAACTAGCCAAGATTTCTTATGTTTAACTTTTTCCAATTTGTAATTATCTACCATTGTAGGTGAAATAAAGATTAAAGTTGCACTAGGGTCTATTAACATAGATACAAGTTTCTGATTTAACATATTTTCTATCTCCACCATAGAAGATTGATGGTCAACTTGTCGATTTTCCAAGGTAGCATTGATCTTATGAATACTTCTAGCAATGCCATTCACTATTGTTACTTCTTGAATATTATGTACTAGCTGATTTTTGTTTTTATTTAAAGGATGGTCTCAGTATATGTGAGGTTCTTTGCAACCCCAACATTGAAGAGGAAGCCTAATTGTCTCCCTAAATGCCTTGTTTACTAAATCTGTAGTTTTACTGTTGTTCTGGACTGATACACTTTGTTTTCTATTGAATATGTTTCTCCTAAATGGTGCACTATGTGATGGTTGTCGAGGATGCTTAAATCGTTTTTTCCTAGGATCAAACTTATCCTTGTTTTTATGCTGCCATGTTTTTGTATTTTCATATCTGTGTTTAAATTGAGTAAATCATAATTTAGCATGCCTTATTACTTCATCCATTGTCTTTGGATTGAGAAATTCAATTTTATCTTTGTATGCTTGAGGAAAACAATTCATGAACCGCTGATATTTTCCTTCTCCTCTTTGAGCTAAGGTACATATCTCATCAAATTTACAAATTTAGTGACAAAGTCCTCAATAGACATGTGTCCTAGTTTAAGATCATGGAACTCCTTAACCTTTTCATCATAGTATCATTCTGTTAAAAAAAATTGTTTAAAATATTTCTTGAATATTTTTCAGTTCAACTCACTACTCCTGGTCTTATTGATTGTTTTTATCTCTTGCCACCAAATAACAACTTTTCCATTTAGTTGGTACACAGCTAATCTGGCCCTCAAGTTTCCTAGGTAATTGTAGATTTGGAAATATTTTCTCATGATCAGAAGCCAATATTTTTCTCCTTCCTCGGATTCACCATCAAAATTGGGTAGTATGATTTTCTTAAATTCCCCAATTAATTTTTTCTCGTGTCATTTCATTTTCTTAGTTTTGGGCACACATTTTTGTAAAGTGTTGCTATGAGAATTATCCTCACTACTTCCTTCATTTAATAATTAGATGGTTTATCAATGTTTTTTTTATAATCCTTGCACTTGTGTGATTCTTCATTGGAAAGTTCATTTTTAGCATTAATGGAAGTTTGTCGTATCTGTCTAAATTGTTTCATATCAGTCATGTTTTTAAGAAGAATCCCATTTAACTCTTCTTGTTCTTTTCTAGCCTTAAGTAGTTTTTCATTATCTACCTTGATGCTTTGTAATTATGCCTTTATGCTACGCACAGTTCCAACATTTCTATAAATTTATCTTGTGGTTGTTCATTGTTTAGTTCCACATACATCTGTGGTCTGCTTGGTTTTGATTTACTAGGTTCTTTAGCCATAACACTTTGTTATTCGATTATGATATGTGCAAACCACGAATGATGTCAATTATTTTTCTTTTTAACTATATATACATAAGTAAAACTTTTGTTCGTTTTGATCCCATAAGGCCGTAGTGTTTAAACCATGCTCTAATACCATTCATGATGTCTCCCATAACCATACAATTATTATTATTATTATTTATAGTCGTATGCAGGTCTTGTTGTACTTATCATGTAGTTAATTAAATGATTGACACAAGATATTGCTTGACATTATGATCTATTTGTCCTGAAAATGTCATGGCAGGGTTAAAGACTCTATACTCTTCATCCCATGTGTCAAGTTTTAACATCAAATTGGTCATCAACTTTACATGAATCCTCTTTCATTGCAAGTAGTGCAAGGTACTTTACTAGTTGTTTTGTTATGCATTTTTTTACAAAGTATATCTTATAGCTTCTCTTCTTTGCATGGATAAATTATGGACCAAAGGTTAGGATAGAATCCTTCCCCTTATGGTAAACTTTTCTTTTGTTTTTAAATTCAATTCCCATGCATATCAAGGGTCATAAGTTCTATATGTATTTCTATATATATTAAACATATAACCATATACTCATTATTATTAATATTTTCCAACTCGATCTATAATAAATATATTTATCTTTAAATGCATACCTATATAACACTCTGACAAGTATTAATATATCACTAGCTATGGAATGATCCATAACTCCACGTTGAATGTAAAACCCTCAATCTGAGACTTAGATAATTTTCCAACACAATGATGGTACCACTATCCCATCACATTCAAGTATTGATATCCTGTAATTTCCTGTATGGTTTAACTCGAGGTAGACTCCAAGTAAACCATGACTTGGGTATCAAGTCCTCTAGGTTGTTTTCCACGTTGTTTGGTACCATTCAATACATTTTCAGTCAGACCTAACCAGTATGTTTTCTCTTTAATGGGTCTTGGTATATGAGAATACCACAACTTCTCCAACATTTTATTGTTTCAGTGATGCAAGAGTTGGAGCCTTTGGTTTGTCTCTAACATTCTAGGGTTTCTATTTTTGTTCTGCAACTTTGAATTGTAAGGAATGGTTTTGACCAAGATATGACTCTACCCTGGTGAGTTCCTTTGACTTCTTACTATTGATAAGTTTAAACCTAGATTTTAATATCATTTGTTATATTCAAATCTTCTAATTTTGTTTCTAGTGGGTTTTCCACAGATTATCTTATCACAATTTTCATTTTTTAAACGAGTCGTTCGACCTTGGGAAATAACCTAGAATTTATTTCGTTCTCCAATCAAAGAAGTTGGGGTATCGAGCTTCCAAGGTATTATGACATGTATATATATCATTGATACTTTGTTAATGGAGTATTTATTACTATATGTGATATCTTTTAACGGTGAAAATAATTCTCTTCTCGCTTCGTCGAGAGGTCCTTGGTTTGTTTCACTCAAGGATTACTTTGTTCCTCTGATAATGGCTTGATTACAGTCGACTTAGTCGACAACTTTTTACCTTATGGTTATGGTAATTAATATTTTGTTACATGTTTACTTTGTTTATTCAGTGCGAATATTTTCATTTTAATTTTCTTTTTAAAACTTGTGTATCAAGATTTATATGCATAGTTCGTTATAGAACTAGTTTTAAGATTTCAAAAAAACTTGTATGGTAACAAGAAATGATTTTTTGCATAGTTTGAATAGGTTGGATAATGCAGCTAGACTCCCATGTTGAGGGTTCGAATATCGACGAGGGTTTAAATATTATTTTGACCTTCTTCTTATAACATATGTCTAAGTTTGTGTAGCCAAGCGTTGATTCCATAACTGCCTTTCTTCCAAAATCGAGATGACTTACCCATAACTTGCACGATTCTTTTTTTATTAAATTAGCATGCTATAGCCTGGTTAAAACTTTGTTCAAAGATTCTATGGTGATTTCCCTGGTTTTATTTCAGTTGAGTAACAAAGAAAAACAATTTTTTTTTACTTGTATATTACATGCAAAATAAATAAATTACTTTCAGAGTATTATCATAAACATCTAGGTATGCATGCAGTATATATATATATATATATATATATATATATATATATATATAT
>CBVK0101540404.1:0-14873 GCA_900067695.1 Picea abies | reverse complement strand
TTGGGATTCTTTCACCATTTATTTCAAAGTTGTAAGAGGAGCTTAGTTGTGGGGGTCCAAGAGCCCTCCCTTGGAGGAAGAAGGGACCCAAAGTCCTCTTTCTTCTTGGTGTTTTCTTTCACTAATATAATCCTTGCCATTGGTGACATGAGTCTTATTGGTTTTTTGTTCTTATGTCCTTATGCTCAATAGTTTAGTTGTTCTTTTATTTCTTAGTTTGTTATTTTATATTTCTTTCCCTAACCCTTTCCTTTACAACTGTCTTGCTTAGCTAACCCAACTAAGCTTGTAAGCACCTCTATTTTGCTCATTTAGGTGACAAAAGAGGCACAACAAGGACTTCGGGCTTCAGAGAAATCTAAAGGGAGAAACACTCGTAATCCTGAAACCTGAATCTGAAATAGACCGTGCCCTTCCACTGAGGAAGGACACATGACATTCGATCTTCAACTTCAGACCTTTGTTTTACGTTAAACTTCATGCAAATTTATAATCCTGATCACCCATGAGCCACAAATCTGAACTTTGAATGGAATCTCATCCGTTGAAAACTGAACTTGCTCGCTCGCTTGATTTGAGTCCATATTAGACCTCTCTAAGTGTTGCTTTGTGCTAATGGCTATGACCTGCGTCCCTTGATGACTATATGTGATAACAAAATGCCACTGTCATGGGGTTTTGGCCATAAATAGCTTCATATGGTGTCATTTTGGTAGCACCATGATAGGACATATTGTACCACCATTATGCAATGGGAAGCCATTGTTCCCATTAGTGTGGATTTTCATAAGGAAAGCATCTAAAATAATTTTCTAAGCACTTATTTACCACTTATGTTTGGGCATCAGTTTGGGGATGATACATGTAGTGCTCATATTCAACTGTGTACCTTCAAGTTTAAATAACTCCCAAAATTTGTTGGTGTATGTGGGGTCCCAATCCAAGACAATGGAAGTGGGCATGCCACATAGCTTAAATATTTGGTCCATGAAGGCCTAAGTAACCGAGGAAGGAATGGAGATATGATCTAGGGCACAAAATTGAGTATCTTTTGAAAAAAAGTAGACAACCACCATGATGATTGATTTGTTACCCTCTTTTAGGAGTCCCACGATAAATTCCATTGAGATGTCAGTCTAGATCTATGGTGGGATTGGCAGTGGTTGTAATGCCCCTGTCATCTTCACCATCTCACCCTTGTTTCTTTGGAAAGTGTCACAATATGCTACAAAATCCTAGATATCTATTTTCATTCCTTCCCAGAAGAATGAGTTCTTAGTTCTTTCATAGGTTTTATGAAAGTTAGAGTGACCTACTATCAGTGATGAATGTAGATCCTCTAATATTCATTGTTTTAAGGTCAAATTTTTTTCTAGAACAATGTGCCCTTTATACTACAATGTATCTTGTTTCCATGTATAACCTTTAGGTAGGTTGGGATATTCCTGAAGTCGTTGGATGAGTTGCCTTAAAGTATTGTTTCCTAGTCATTCCATATGGGCTTCCTCAAGCCATCGTAGACTTGGTAAGGATAAGTCAAGGAGTGATCCATCTTCCTCAAATTGTTTGGATAAAGCATCATCCACAATATTTTATTTATCCTTATTATATATGATCTAATAATCATACCCCACCATCTTGGTCATCCACTTATGTTTCTCTAGTGAAGACAACCCTTGTTCGAGGAAGCACTTCAGACTATGATGGTCAATCTTGATCTAGAAATGCCTCCCTGTGAGATATGGATTCCAAGTCTCCATTGCATGAAGGATAACCATCATTTCCTTATCATATGTGGATTTTTCCAAATTGCAATCACACAACTACTTAATGGTGAATGCTAAGGGGAATCCTTCTTGCATCAAGATTGCTTAGAGACATTTTCCTAAGGCATCACATTCCAAGACAAAAGTCTTAGTAAAATCGGGAACCACTAATACTGGAGTAGTGCACATGGAATCCTTTAAAGAAACAAAGGCCTATTCTACTACCCGGCTTTAGGCAAAGGAATTATTTTTAAGAAATCAATTTAGGGGAGTTGTAATTTTTCCATATTTTTTCAAAAATTACCTGTAGTAGCCTGTAATTCCTAAGAATCCACGCAAGCACTTCAATTTTTGGGACAACGCCAATATTACATAGCAACCAATTTATTGGGATCGACCCATACTCCATCCTGACTTACAATGTGACCCAAATATTCAACCTCGGGAGCCCGAACAGAAAATTTAGAGTGCTTCAAGGATAATTGGTTGTCTCACAAGAGTTGCAAGGATTTATCAACATGCTGAATGTGTGATTCCAATGTTTTACTGTGGATCAAGATATCATCGAAGAATATCGACACAAAATTTCATTTGAAGGGTTTGCAAATATTTTTCACGAGGCTTTGAAAAGTGGATGGAGCTTTACAAAGATCAAAAGACATCACTAAAAACTAATAATGACCTCTGTGTGTCCTGAAGGTTGTCTTAGGGATGTCTACCTCTTTCATCTTGATTTGGGAGATCATCAATAGTTGGGATATGAAATTTGTCTTTGATCCAACTTATTGAAAGCCCTAAAATCAGGACACATGCATCAAGTTCCTTCCTTATTTAACACCATGAATATTGGTGATGAGTAAGGGCTTGTATTGAGGCGTATGACCCCCACCTCCAACAGTTCATGAATGATCTTTTATATTTCATTCTTTTGTGCAAAAGGGTGTTGATAAGGGCATACATTTGGTGGTTGACTTCCTAGAATCAGGAGGATATCATGGTCATGCTCTCCATGAGAAGGGGGTAAATCCTTTCGTGTCTCAAAGACCTGATAATGTTTTTTGAGGATTGATTGCAAGTCTGGGTGGATTTCTTGTGTCAGAATTTCCATCACATGAATGGAATTCAATTGGAAAATAATTCCAAAGTCGCCTTTCTTTAGTAACTTATCCATATGATGAGAACTGACTATTTCATGTGGGCTTGCCTTAATCCCTCAAAGGGTGTGTAGATGACCCTCTTTAGTGAAAATTGTATATAGTTCCTTGAAATCCATGGTCATCGGTCCCAAAGTGTGTATCCATTCTACTCCCAATACTATATCACAACCACCCATATTGATGGAAAATAGATGGGTTTTTAGCTAATAGTCTCACATCTAGAGACTGACATTTTCACATCTTCCCCCACATTTCAACATACCTCCATTGGCAATCATATTTTGGAATTTGTGCATTGGGTGGACATAATAATGGATTTCTTTTGCCACTTGCTTGTGAATGAAATAGTGAGTACTTCCATTTTTGATTAAGACTACGAATTTTTGGTGCTTGATGTATCCTGTTAGTTTCAAGGTTTGTGGAGTCAAAATACCCAATGATGCATGTAGGGAGATTATGGGTTCTTCCTAAAGTAATTGAGGTTCAATAGTTCCTAAGTAGTAGGATTGGTGTCTTCAACTGGTAAATCCAATGTCTCTTCTATAGTTATGTCTTCTATCAAATCTGAAGTGGTCATATCGATTTGGAACATGTTATGTTCTTTACACCTATGACCTAGAGCATATTTTTCATCACAATTATAGTAGAGTCCTTGTCTTTAACAACCTTCCATTTGTGTTGGAGACAACATTTGTACTTTCAAGGGATGAGTAGGGGTTGTTCTTGGGGATTTAACCTAGGGAGGGAGAGTGCGGGGAATTAAAGAGAGTTTTTGGTTTCTGCATTGATCATCATCTCTACTTCTAGATCTCTCTAAGACACTACCAACCAGGTACCGAGATGTTGCATTTTGACTTGTGCTCTAATATCCTCCTTGAGGCCACTAATGAAACAATTTTTATAGAAATAATATGTTAAGTTCTCTTTACAGATGGATAATTGTTGAAAGGATGAGATAAATTTTGTGATTGAGCCTATTTGGCATAACTTGGTAAGCCATCCCAAATAATGAGTATCTTTATTGAAACACACATGGATAACTTTAACGAATTGACTCCATGCAATGTATCCCACATATGACTTTTTATGCGATTCCCACCATTTCTGTTGTTCTAAATCTCAATAAAAGACCCCCATCCTAAGTTTCATCATGTCATCAGTAATTCCATGGAGGGTGAAGTAATATTCCATTTGGTTGACTCATCTTGATAGGTCAGAACCATCAAACTTGTTCAGGTCCACTTAAGGAAAATGGTGCCAAATGTTATTATACATTGAGGGCAGTTCATGGTTGTGAGAACCCAAAGGGGATTTCTAGTGGCTAGATAGTCTCGAGTTAAAAGTTTCTTCATGCTATGGCTCAATGTCTTGTGCATTCCAAGGGTCTTATTTTGGTATTCCTCAAACTTGTAGATGCACCAATTTCTCATTCAACATCTGATCCAAGTTGGCTAGGGTTTGTTGATTTTTTTGATCCAACTTCTCATCCAATGTGTAATCCCAACCATTTACAACCTTCTGAATTTGTTGAAGCTAGACATTAAGAGTTGTGTATTAATATTCTAGGTTTTCTAACCTGTTGGAAGTAGAGTGGGTGGTCATATTTTTCAGGGTGTTGGTATGAAGTGGTTTATAGGGCTCCACCATGTGTAAGTTCACTGAAAAAGGTTACTGAGTCATGAGGAAAAGGGAGTTTTAGATGCTATATCTCTCTGATATACATTTATGGTCCAACATTAGTACTCATCCTAATATCTCAGGGAATTAACTAAGGAGGTCCAATCGTTCCCTTAGTCGTGCTACTTGACTACCTAGGTACTAGAGAGTGGTATCCCCAAGTTTGGTTCTTGGTGTACTATAACAACAAGGTGAATGACCAATTTATCTAAATTTGCTTTTAGTTATACCTAGGGGACATATTATATACTCAAGAGTATGTGGAAGTGAGATTATATATACAAATATTGTCTAATGTGACACTACTTGTAGGGGTACCAATAGGGGATACAAGGGTTTCCAACAATGTGATTCAACTTGTATTTCCTTTGTGTATTCTTCCCCAAATGCAATTATACCCATTGAATGACAGACCACTGTGTTATTTAATTATGTTGGAACACATCTCTGAAAAAAAGTTTCAAAAGTGTAGGAGTTTGTTTACCCAATAAAGAGCTCTACAATCACTGGAAAATTACTTAATTTTCCAGGTAGGGTTTGAGGCCAAAATTTTGAAATAATCCAAATCCCACAATATTTATTAGAATTGTTATTATGACCACTTTTTGGAAAAGGTGTGGCCACTATGCATCAACTGACACTACTTTGAAAAAAATTTGGGCACCCTATCAAAATATATTCCCTCTGAAATATTCATGACAGTCATAAAAAAACCCTAAAACAATTGATGTTTAAATCAACGATATATTCACTTCCTAGACTCCACTTGAGATGATTTTTTCTTTGAAATTGGGTTTTTCTATGAGAGGAACTAAAATATACCACTTGTTTCTTTAGATTTTGCAAATAAAAAATTATAAATTGATATGAATTCCGCAGTCCTCTTTTTTCCCTAAAAAATCTTGCCAAAAAAAAACAATTCTCTTTTTTTGGCCTAAGAAAGAGATCTTAAACCACTTGCAATGTTCTTACCAAGAAATTCAGAGCAATCATATATAATTTATTAGAATACCAATTCAAAATATAAGAACACAAGAGAAAATAGGTAAACCCTGAGAAATATCTCTTGTATTAATGTATTAAAAAATAGAGAGCTATGTCCACTTGCCTCTTCAAGGGGGAAACAGGCCTAGAGTAGAGCTCTAAATACAATAACGAGTATGGACCAAACATTACATAATGTTCTACTCAATGTATAGCTATTAATAGATAATCTTAACTACCTATGGTCCCACTTATAATGAGGTCTTACTAACTAATTTGGGCCTTATTAATAAAGAAGACCCTTTTTACAATGAGTGGCTATTAACTAACTATTTAGTGGGCCTTATTCTAGGAATGTATTCTTGTACATCAATAAAGCATCCTAATTAAGGGGGTTAGGTCAGAACCCTATTATTTTTCCTCTTTCCAATGTCACTAATTTTACTTCAATTGGACCTCTCAATATTTAGATATGATCTTTTTGATAGATCTTATGCTCTAAGAAAGTTTTGGGTAATCGAAAAAAGACCTAACTTCTACAATAAGCACTGTTGAAATCATAGCAAAAAACAATCTCAATTTTTTTATGAGAGATACTTCAATTTTTCTTATTTCCAACCCCATTTGGACCTCATAATATTCATATATGACACTTTCACTGAAACTACATGTTTAACCCTAGTTTGAGGACTAGACAAAATCCTAACTTGTACAACCCATACTTCCAAAATTATGGTGAACCAAAATTTGAAATTCTTACCCAATATACATATCTCTTTTCTCTTTCAACTTTGGAATTTATACACAATTCCAATGATCCAAAAGAAATTTGGAATGAAAATGTTAATATGATTTGTTTGAAGGAAACAAACTAAGGATTGTTTGCTTTGATACCAAATGTTATGGTCCAAATAAACCAAATAGCATAAAAATAGAAAGAATATATAATGCCAAGCCTTGGGAGTGGTCTAGAGTGAATGCATAAGAATGCCACTTTGAAGGGGAATCTCTTTTACACCTTATATTTATGAATAAATCTTGATGATCCCTAAAACTAGCTCTATTTGGTATATATAGAAGGAAAATGATACAAATAATGAACCAATATGTAATGAGAAAAGTAACATAATAATATAAATGTAATTGTCCAAGACATAGGGGCTCAATAACACATAATATCTCTAGTGATTGATGATATTCCTTTGCATCTCTAGAGATGGAGGCTTTTCACCATTTGCAAAGTAGCCTGTGACACCCTAAAACTCAAGGGCTTTTATTCTTTCAGGAGATTCAACACACTTTAGGATATCTCCACACTCTTGATTGAATTGCATAAACAATGATTGGTGATAAGGTCATTAGGATCATTGAATTGTATACATATCCAAGGGTTGGTTTTATCTCATTTTTGAAATGTCTGTCAATTCCCAAACATCTGTGTTGATAGAAATTCCAAGATGACTTTGGTGCATAAGTGTAGAGAACCTTTACAGTGGTTCAATCTAATAGTAGAGACACAAAAAGTCAAAGTGATAGGTGGAAGTTTGGATGGGTTTAGCATATAAGTGGTAAATGTCAAAAAGGTCGGAGTGACAAACAATTCAAAGAGATGTTGATTCCTAAAGAAACACCTTCAACATAATAAACTTCAATGAAATAATTGTTTCGAACACATTATATGTTAGTACCCTTACACCGATAAGTGTAAAATCACTCTCTACATTGGTAACATTAATCTCTATTTTAATTAGAGTTGACAAATGAAGGGATGTGATTGATTGTTAGAGTATCTATTTTTTAGTAAATTATGCATATGGAAATGAGGCAAGTCTATGAACAACATAACAAGGAAAAAGGAAATCAATAACTCAAATTACACTACTAGAAAATCAAAACAACATGCTTAGTGACATAACTCAGAATTATAATACACCGAAATAAACATCGATTACACAATTAGATTACATCCTTAAGGTAGAATTAGGCCCTATTATAAAGAGTTACAAACAACATGGGGATGTTATCCAAAATTCCTTCACAATATTGGCACACATCCCCAAGCAAAGGTGTCCAACTTATTATATATGTCCTTTAGAAAGAAAATCTCCTATAAGTGTATTATTCTCCTCCCATACTCCCTGATCTAACCATATATAAAGATATGGTCTTTACAAATGGACACCATGCACAATAGTATAACACCACTTAGATTACACTTGGAATACTCATGTTCAACAAGGATAAATTGATGTATATTACCTGAATTTTACCCATCTCCATCTTCTCATTTATTGATGCTCTCTTGCATTGCACTCCTCTTCCTAAAGAAATATGAACCTCGTCTTTGTATCCTATTTCCTTGACTTTATCCATTGGTTGAAAACAACATTTTCTAGCCTTAGTGTTTTCTTCTTCTTTGTCCATTTCTCAACCTTGGTGTCATATAATATTACTATTATCTTTTGGGGATACTTTGAAAGTATTTACATCATGCTTGAGGGTGCTTCATGTGATGTGGGGTGCATGGTTTGTTGACTACCCTTTGTTGTACCATGATGGATATACATTTGAGATACATTATTCATGGATTTATATGCCTTGACTTGATGCTTATGTGATGCATTTTCTTAGGAGGTTGGTGTCATATATGGCATGATGACATTCTTCATGATGTGCACATGGAGGGTTTAGTTTCTTGCTTGGGAGGTTGACCTATTAGGAGGAGCATTGGGCACTTAGGATGAGGGTGTCGAGCCTTAGGTAGCATGGGGTCACTTACAAAGAGGATTGTTCTTGACACAAGGATGCTTGGATTGAGGATTTTTCATGGAGGTGTGGTGGACTTGGAGTGCATGGAATATGATTTGAAATGGATTTGAATAACTCTAAAACTTGTAATAAGGTTAATTCTTTGCAAAGTTTGAAGTCAATGATTTGTTGGAAATTAACTTGAAACCAAAGGCCAAAGGTTTCATTTTGAGCACACGAAGATGAAATAAATTGCTTGATGATTGGAATTCCAAGGAAATATTATACTAAAGAATGCTTGATTGATGCAGAAACAACAAAAGAGATATGGAAAATAAATGAAGCTTGGGACGAAGAACACAATAACAAAAGAATGGGGCTCAGAATGAAGTCTTCTCAAATATCAGAGAATGAAGAGGAGTTTGATCTTGTCCACAAGGAGAAAATATTGTCTTTTAGCCAAAACAATTTGAAAAATACCACTAGTTAGTAAGAATACACAAAATCTCCAAGTCAGAGTGTAAAGCTCCAACGTGTATAAATTCATGAACATAAATTGAAGCCATCTTTGTTAGTTTTCCCATTTGGGGTTCCAGGGTAGTCTCTATTATGTCTATGGTGTGTTCAATTGTTCTAGTTATTAAATGAAAATTCCACATCACTAATTCATTTTGGAATCCAATTACTAGAATTGTTCAATGATAGATACAACACTAAAAATTGATTTGATGGTTGATTGTTAGAATATATGCTAATATAGAAATCTCAATCTTGTAAACATAATGGTTATGCCTTGCTTTTCTTGTTAGTTGTGTCAACGTTTGCTACAATTCATAACTACAATGCTAATTTCCCTATGCTTGAATTGTTGGCTACACCCAAAACTTGATTTTACATTTAATTGAGTCATTAGTTGGCATCTAATCCCAATTGTCAGCTTGCTAAGTTGTTGGTGATTTTTTTTAATCAGGATTTATGAGCAGAATGAAATGAAACACAGTTATATAACATTAAAACAGATATACAATGAACAATAATAGAGATACAATGAAACTTAACTTCTATTCAATAAAGAAATCTACTAAAATTGTAAAATGCAAAATGAAACAATCTTGCTCGAATGGTGGTAGCTAATCTCTGAGAAGAGATGTGGCGGCTACACACATTCTCCTGAGCACATTACAATGAGGCCTTCAGGCCTTTTTAGCATCAATAATTAATCATAAAACCCTAGACATCCAAAAACCTAACCCTAGGAGATGACGTGCCAAAATTCATGTGGGCCTCGATGGGTTAAGTTGGTACATCAACTTCCCAGGGTCGTAAATTTTGCATATGATCTCCATTTTAGACGCATGATATCCCGTTGGAAAGGTCTATCCGAGGAATACACACTCTAATGCTATGTATTTTATGACTATGGTGAGACCAAAAAACGTTGTTTAGGGCCTCAAAACTGTCCTGGAAGTTTAGGACCCGAAAAGCTAGAAAAAAATACTGCCAAGATGAAAATTGTATGTGAGCCCATTGGAATAGGTGGGTGGCCACCGATATCCACATGGATAAATCCTCCCCTCTTAGGAAACAATGGTATCCATTGCATTGAGTTCCCCCATCAGATGAGGATTTTTTGTTGAATTTGGCCCCGGGTGAGCCACTTGCCTTGGTGCAGGAGCTGCCCCACTTTGACAACACGATAAAGATGAAGCTTTTGTTGGTGAGTTCCCTTGACCTATATGTCCATGATATATTTAGTGGATGCATGTTTCATGCAGTCAGGGTTGAGATCTGTTGGTGTTAATTGTTCTGCTATCTCTGAGGTGTGCAATAATGGTGGAAAGTATGGCCAAAGGAGGTCCACATTAAACACTGGGTGCAATCCAAGGAAGGGGGGAATGTTGAGCCCAAAAAAATTGTCACCCACAACGTTAGTGATGGTGTAAGGTCCATAGTGGAATGGATGAAGCTTCCGATGGGGTCCTGTAAGACGTTCTTTCTACAAGTGCAACCAAACTTTATCTCCCACCTGAAACTTGTCTGGCACTCAATGTTGATCATGGCACTGCTTGTACTTAGCATTGGACTTATGCAAAATATCCTGAACCTGTTGGCAGATGTGTTGGATTCGTTCAATGAACCAGATGGATTTTTCAAATTTAGTTTGAGCATGGGATGATTAATCTTGTGTGGACACAAGGGGTAGTGCAACATCCATGAGACCCAATGGTTGAAATCCCAACCCCACCTGAAAGGGAATGTGGTAGGTTGAGATATGTATGGCTTTGTTGTAACTGTGTTGAAAATAGGGAAGAATCTCATCCCATGTGCATGAATGATTGGAATTGTACATGTGAAAGATATGCATGATGATCCTATTGACGACCTATATTTGGCCATCCATTTGGGGGTGGAAGGCAGTGGATTTGGTGATCTTTGTGTCCAGCCGTGACCAGAGGCTCGACCGGAATGTGTTGATGAACCGATTTTCTCTATATGAAACAATGGTTTGTGGTATCCCAAAATGTACCCACACTCGTTCGAAGAAGATCTTGGTAGTGGCCTATGATGTGATGCTCTTCTTGCAGGCGACCATAATCACCATCTTGGAAAATCGATCAACAACCACAAAAAAAAAGTCATTTCCCTACTTGACAGGGAAGGCTTGTCATGTAGTCCTTCGAGATTGATTCCAAGGGCATGTTGGGAGTAGGTAGAGGGGTGTACATGCCTTGTTTCTTAATGGTCGTTTTGGAAATGGAGCATGTCATGCAAGACTTGATATACTTACTGACATCCTGTCAAAGTTTCAACCAATAGAAATGTTGTTGTAGCACTGCCATTTTCTTTTCTATGTTGAAGTGTCCTACCACCCGAATGTAGTGAGCTTCCTAAATCAGCTTCACTGAATCACTTGATGGGACACACATATGGTCCATATGGAACAAAAAACCATCCTGAATATGGAAATTAGTGAAATTGTGTTTGTGCCCAACATATGGTAGGTAGTGGCGAAGTCAAGATATCTCTTGTAGAGTTGGGTCCATTCAAAGGTCTCATGTCCACATGAGTGTAGCACCATGGTTAGTGCTGCAATTGGAGGTCATATGAGGCATTCAATGATGTAATTGGTGCTCCCTATCTTATACTTGATGTTGATATGGAACTATTGCAAGTGTGTGGACCACTTCTGATGGCGATCATTCTACATTTTTCCTTGTGTCTGCATGAACTAGAGAGGCTTATGATAAGTGTGGATGATTGTCTCCTTCTGGAGAATGTAATGCCTCCACTGGTGGCAGGATTGTACAATGGAGTACATTTATTTGTCGTAAGTGGGGTACTTACGAATGATATTTGATAGTTTCTCGCTATGATTGGCCACGGTATGTTCATGCTAAGTGAGAACTGCACCCACAACATAGTCTGAAGCATCTGTCTCAATCTCAAAAGGATATTGTAGGTCAAGTAATGAGAGCGTCGGGGATGATTATGAGCACTGCTTCAAATCATCAAACACTTTCTATTGCGACTATCCCCACATGAACTTTGTCTTGCCACCACCTCTGGTCACTTGGCTAAGGGCGCATGCAATGTGGGAGAATCCCAACATGAACCTACGATAGAAATTGGCAAGGCCTAAGAAGCTCTGAAGCTCAGTGAGTATGGTCGGGGTTGGCCAGTCATGAATGACCTGGATCTTGGCTATATCGAAATGGACCCCATGCTCATCAACAATGTATCCTAGGTACTGGGCCATGTTCATGTCGGAGGAGCACTTTTCAAATTTTGCATATAACTTGTGTTGCCTCAGAGTGTGCAAAAACTGTTGAATATGTTGCAAGTGTTCCACCCAAATCTTGCTGAAGATGAGGATTTCATCCAAATACACGACCAAAAAATAATTGGTGAAAGGCCATAAGATATCGCCCATCATCCTCATGAAGGTTGTTGGGGAATTTTTCAAGCCAAAGGGCATGGCCAACCATTCAAAAATACCTTCTTTAATCCCAACATGAACCTACGATAGAAATTGGCAAGGCCTAAGAAGCTCTGAAGCTCAGTGAGTATGGTCGGGGTTGGCCAGTCATGAATGACCTGGATCTTGGCTAGATCGAAATGGACCCCATGCTCATAAACAATGTATCCTAGGTACTGGGCCATGTTCATGTCGGAGGAGCATTTTTCAAATTTTTCATATAACTTGTGTTGCCTCAGAGTGTGCATAAACTGTTGAATATGTTGCAAGTGTTCCACCCAACTCTTGCTGAAGATGAGGATGTCATCCAAATACACCACCAAAAAAGAATTGGTGAAAGGCCATAAGATATCACCCATCATCCTCATGAAGGTTGTTGGGGAATTTTTCAAGCCAAAGGGCATGGCCAACCATTCAAAAATACCTTCTTTGGACGTGAAGGAAATCTTCCATACATCGGTCTGCTCTATTGGGACCTGGTGATATCCGAACTTCAAATCAATCTTACTGAAGTATTTGGTCCCCTTGAGCATCGGGGATGATTATGAGCACTGCTTCAAATCATCAAACACTTTCTATTGCGACTATCCCCACATGGACTTTGTCTTGCCACCACCTCTGGTCACTTGGCTAAGGGCATATGCAATGTGGGAGAATCCCAACATGAACCTACGATAGAAATTGGCAAGAACAATGTATCCTAGGTACTGGGCCATGTTCATGTCGGAGGAGCATTTTTCAAATTTTGCATATAACTTGTGTTGCCTCAGAGTGTGCAAAAACTGTTGAATATGTTGCAAGTGTTCCACCCAAATCTTGTTGAAGATGAGGATTTCATCCAAATACACGACCAAAAAAGAATTGGTGAAAGGCCATAAGATATCACCCATCATCCTCATGAAGGTTGTTGGGGAATTTTTCAAGCCAAAGGGCATGGCCAACCATTCAAAAATACCTTCTTTGGACGTGAAGGAAATATTCCATACATTGGTTTGCTCTATTGGGACCTAGTGGTATCCGAACTTCAAATCAATCTTACTGAAGTATTTGGTCCCCTTGAGCTGGTCAAGGAGATCGACAATTCAGGGAATTGGGTATCGGTTCCTGACTTTGATTTTATTTAGGGCCTGATAATTAATGGACAGTCACCATGTCTCGTCTTTATTCTGAACAAGCATGATTGGGATTCCAAAAGGTGATGAGATTGGTTGGATGTGCCCCTTTTCAAGTAGCTCTTGGATTTGGCACTTGATTTCCCCATTTTCTGATAGAGAGTGGTGATAGACTAGCCCATTGGGTAGTGGTGTGTTGGGGGTTAGATCTATTGAATTCTTAACATGATAGTGAAAAGGTACCCCAGTGGGTGAGGAGAATATGTCTTTGTATTCTATCACGACCTTCTCCACTTGCTTCTGCTGCATGGAGAGACCTACCACGAAGGCCATGTATGTGGTTGCAACCTTCCTCTCGCTTTGAGAATGAATCATGAAGAAGACAAACTTCTCGATCTGAGAAATGACCTTCCTGCATTGATTGGAAAAGATCAATGAAATGGCAGTAGGTGGGACTGCCTCAGGTATCCTATACAATTTCCTATCCAAAGTAATAATAACACTACAAGGCCTAAACTCATATACAACATAATGTTTCCATAAATAAGGTTGTCCCAAAAGAATATAAAAAACTTCAAGAGGGGCGACATCAAACAATACCTCATCTTTGAAGGGCTTGATGCCATAGGGAAGGCGACATTGTTGGCTGACACAGAGATCGCTCCCATGGCAGATCCATCCAATGGTGTACAACTATGGGTGCGGTGTTGTCAGTAGAGCCAACTGCTTGATGATCTCCATTGAGATGAGGTTATTCTGGCTACCAATGTCAACCATGAAGTGCATTAGAGTACCCTACACCCACATCTATGAATGAAAGAGGCACCTACCTTCCTCTGGTTCATCAAGGTTCACTGGTATGGGTCTTGGTGGTAGAAACGGTGGCACTAGGTTTTGTTTCAATGATTCATCTCTGTTTTCCTGGTTTCTACTCAAAGTCGGAACCCACATCTGATTCATAGGCTTTCACCTTGGCCACCAATGACTGCTTTGAGCGACATTCAGCGGTGTTATGCCAGGGATGCATGGAACTCACACCAATTCCTAATGTATTTCTTTGTCTTCCCATTGTCCTTCTTTATTTATGGCTTAGAATAGTTGTCCCGAGGTTGTCCATCCTTTCTCTTTCCCTTTTTCTATGGGTTGGAGATCCCTTTTCCCTTCTTCTACTGTGAGGGGTTCACAGACCCAAACTACCGCGTCTTTTGTTTAAGCTTCTACTTGATTTTGACAGCATATAGATAGGTCATGCCCAAGGAAAAGATATACATAAAATCCATTTCTTTCTTTATGTATCTATGCAGACCGCCAAGGTACTTGAGCAGCAGATGTCACTCATAGTCTTTGATACTCAACTTGGTGCACAAGGTATGGAAGACATTGGTGAAATCTGACACTGTTTGGTCCCTTTCTTGCCATAGTGTGGTCCATCTTGTATATAAGTCGTCATAAC